>CAUYON010066602.1:0-24843 GCA_963573935.1 Arctocebus calabarensis | reverse complement strand
CTTCCTCAGGGGGTCCAGGAGTCTCTCGCTGTCTCCCTGTGTCCCCAAAGGGATGTTTCTGGGCAGATCTCGTCAGCCAGAGATGCCTGAAGTCTTCTCTCCCCAGTCTCACCGAGCCCAGTTGCAAGGAAGCTGTTACTCGGCCACCATCTTCGCTCCTCCTCGCCTATGGTTTTATTTAAAGACTTGAGAAACTATAATTTTCCATTCTAGGTAAACTATCAAAATCTTGTGTCTGTTCCTGCAAAGGACTATTGGAACATAGTAATCACCCTTGTAGAAAGATAGTTTGGCTAGAAATAGAATTGTTGCTGGACAAGCCTTTTTCCTTTTAGCATTTAAATGTCAACATACTACTTTCATTGTTCCTGAAACACTGTGATTAAGTAAATGAGGTGAAAGCTATGTTAATTAGTAGGATGTAAGCACTCTCATTTGTATAAATAATCAACAAATTGAATCCCACAAAGGCATAAATGTATTCATGATCTATGTATACATGACTTAATAAAAAAAAATCTCTATTTAAAGTTGGAAAATATCTAAGTCAGGACAGGTGATGACAGTCATTCTTGGCACATAGTAGGGACTCCATTAGTCATGTTTTTGACTTTCGTGGCTAGTAAGTGGCAGACTTGAGACTGGAATCTACATCTACATAATCCCTACTCTTTCCTTCTTTTGGCAAGCTGCTCTGCAGCCTGGATTCTCACTTGCTACTGCATTCTCATGGATATTCTTTCTTCCTGGCACCCCTTGCTTTTTGAGCAGACAAGGGCATCTACTCCGGCTACCTCTGTAACTATCAGAAATGCATGATGGCTTCTAGATCAAAGACTTAAAGAGTATGCCCTGGTGGGGAGTGGAAGCTCTTTGGATGTTTGTTGGAGCGCTGTTTCACACTGTGTGCCTGGGAGGGTAGTCTTTCATCCTCTCTGTGCCTTTCTTAGAAGCCTATCAAACAACTCCAACCCTTTTCCTTGTCCTTTTTATCACCCTCTGGAACAAAGTTGGGACTTGTGCAACTGTAAGGCTCTTTTCTGTGAGAACAATAATCTCATTTCAATATGTGTGGGTGGGTAGATTATACGTTATGGGCTTGGAGCTCAGTTGTAGGACTAGGGAGGGACTACATTAAATAGTTGTATGATTAACAATCCACTGCATTTTTATGGTCTGTAAAGAAAAGGTTTTTGCAAAGATTACTAGTTCAGATTGAGAATGATTGGCCCAGAATTACTCAATAGTTAGGGTGGTAGGAGTGGGGAGGGACAAATAATTTACCCCCTTACCTCCTAGAAAATAGGATGTACTATATCTTGAGAAGTTTAATCCTTTTTTTAAAAGTGTCTCCCCTTTCTTGCAGAAGAAACCTCTAAAATTATATAGAGAGTATGTGGCCTGTAGTCAGTGCTGTTTTGTCTTCTGTCTGGATATAGTATTAGCAGCATATGTTACACGCAGCAGGGATTGGGCCATCAGGGGTCAAGATAGAGATATGGAGCAGTCAGATCATTGCTCTGGGCTTTATTCCCCCTGTCTGGAAGGGCCAGGAGGAATAGATGATCTTTCAGGTCTCCTCCCGGTTCATTCACCCACTAAGCATTTATCGAGCCCATCTCAGGACTGGACACACTGGTTGTTGGTCTGTCGATACCACTCTTGTTCTTTGCCTGAGTTTAGAATTAATTGAGAGAAAGACACTGAAGTTGAGCAAATGGAAATGAGACTATCATCACCATTACAGATAAACACTAAAGGTAATGGCAGTAATGCACTTCCTAACACCAAATCTCAGAATACGGCAAATTTGTTCATCCATTCCTAAGCACTGCTAGATGGCTGCAAGGTCTCTACTTGTGTGGATGGGAAGAACCTTCTCAGAGCAGCTTGTGCAGTGGGGGGCAGAGCAGATTACATGCTCTCCACAGTCAGATACCGCCACAAAGAACAATAGAAAGGGAGGGGCTGCAACAACAAGCTTAGATACTTCTCCTAAAGGCTTCCACTAGCTAAATTAATCTACATCACAATCGGGGTAAGTGAAGCGAGGCTTTAGGATTTAGGGTAAATTCCTCCTCATGGAAATACAAAATGTTTACAATAGTTGTTGAGGTAGAATCAGCAAACACTCCAAATAGTCATCACTCACCTATACTTCTCAGCCTCCCTTTTCGTTAGATTAGGACCATGTGAATACAGCAGCCAATGGACTTGATTGATATACTGTGCATGAGCTTGCCAATTGTATACCTCCTCTAGCCCTCAGCTTCTCTGCCTAGGTGACTATGGGAACCATATGTTCTAAATGGCATAACTTTAAGACAAAGGAGTCTAAACTGAACTAGACTTTGTGTGAATATTAATAACATTTAATTTTCTAAGCTGTGAAATTTGGGGATTTATCTATTGTCACAGCAAAACCTGTCTTATCCTGATGCTGCTTTCAGAATATCAGGGACTGGATATACCATGAAGAATAAAACACACATGATCTCTGTCCTTAAGGAGCCTTTCCTCTAGTGGGGAAGACAAATAGAAAACAGGTGAAAACATAATTACAACCTGCAGTAAGGACTCTGAAAAGCATAGAGAGAATAATGACAGGGTACAGGTTTTGATGTAGTTGTAAGAGCAAGTATCCCTGAAAAGATGACATTTTAGCAAATCTAAAATGGCAAATGTCAATAAAAGGTGTTAGCCCTTTTACAAAATAATCTCATGTCCTTCAAATTCCAATGGAATCCTTTCTTGGGACAGAGTGTTATTCACGTGGGGATACCCAGATGGATACATATACATCAAGTGATTCTTTAGCCTATTGCCATTGGTCAAGAAGCTACTATCTTCCTCATCCTGTTGTGGTTGTTTTTATAAAAATAAAATTTTGATTTGTATTGGAAGAATCTGTGCTTATAATTTTAAGTAGAATTTTCCAAATTACATCAAAACCCTTTCCCTACTATATTCAGTTTCCTTCCCACTCATCCCACTCTGTCTGATATATTCTGCCTATTTCAAAATCACTGATCCAGAATGTGCCTTTGAAATGTTAGGATCTTTACTCCAGTGAAGTGTGGCTAGAGAACCAATAAGCACGTCTTCCAACAAGAGCAATATGTACATTAATTTAAAAGCAAAAACTTGGCTTGGATCCTGTGGCTCAGTGGGCTAAGGTGCCAGCCACATACACCTGAGCTGGTGGGTTCGAATCCAGCCTTGGCCAGCCAAACAACAATGATGGCTGCAACCAAAAAAATGGCTGGGCATTGTGGTGGGCACCTGTAGTCCCAGATACTTGGGAGGCGGAGGCAAGAGACTCGCTTGAGCCCTGGAATTGAAGGTTGCTGTGAGCTGTGATGCCACAGCACTCTATCCAGGGTGACAGCTTGAGGCTCTGTCTCAAAATAAATAAAAATAAATAAATAAATAAATAAAATAAAAATAAAAGCAAAAACTTGTCCTTTTCTTCAACTGATGGTCCAAACATAACCTAGGTATGATTGTTTTGAAGGTGCTGTCTGAGATCCTTATCCATTATTTTTGGTAACAATTATCTGAGTCTCCACTGTGCCATCGCCTTTTGTCCATTCTCTGGGTAGATACGGTAATCAGGCTGTGAGCCTTGAAATACAGCATTTCCCTTGCTCCAGCAATTGTTTCAAGCATGAGCATGTGACACCCCCACTCCACAAGTTCACTGAAAGTGTATAGCCTTCTGTGGCAATCTAGTGGCTCTGGCTTTGCCCTGGGGTAAAGAGATGCATTATTCTTTCTGTTGGCAATAAATTTAGGAGAACACAGGTCCCTAGGTACCGTCTTATCATAGAATAAAGTTAACATTGAAGATAGCAGAGTCACTTAAAGCAATGAACAATCTATCACTCTTGCTAATTTCCATCTGGACTCAAGACAATTTGAATTGAGTTTTCTAAGATTTATAATGAAAAATAACAACAAAAAAGCTAATTGATATAGAAGTTAAAATTCACATGAGGGAAATAAAGATGTCAGTTGACTAAGGGTTGATTTTGCTAATCTAAAATCTCTTCACTGTTTTCTCCAAATTTTGGGGTACTTCAGAGTGATTCCAGTATTGCCTAATACTGCAGTGTCCACATTTGAATGATTCTAGCAGTGTCCGCTAGCAGTGGACACTAGCAATGTCCACATT
Organism: Arctocebus calabarensis; assembly: GCA_963573935.1. Taxonomy (NCBI): domain Eukaryota; kingdom Metazoa; phylum Chordata; class Mammalia; order Primates; family Lorisidae; genus Arctocebus; species Arctocebus calabarensis. The sequence continues at coordinate 20,669 of CAUYON010066602.1, read as the reverse complement.
TGAATCATTCTGCATGCCTGAAAGTGGTACATATGTATTGAGAGTAAAGAACAATTACTTCTATCTAATGATAATTTTTTTATTCAAGTTATAAAATAGGAAAAAATTGTAATTACTGAGAAAAAGAACATGAAAAGCTTTTAAAAGCCAGACAATAAAAACTCCCACAATTATATTAATAGAAGGACAAAAAAATTATCTTCTCATTACCTGTTGTAAAAACATTGACAAAATTTAACATTCTCTCATGATAAAACTCTCATTTAAATAGATTTAAAAGGAATATACTTCAACACAATAAAGGCTGTATAAAAGAAATCTTACAGCTAACATTACACTCAATAGTGAAAAATTTAAACCCTTTTCTCTAAGATTTAGAACCAGATAAGGCGCCCATTCTTGCCATTTTTATTCAATATACTATTTTTTAATTGAATTTCATTTTTTATATATTTTTTATTTTTATACATTTATGGGGTACAATGTGATGATTTGATATAAAACATGGAATGCTTAAATAAAACTGGTTAATATAATCATCACCTCAGTTGCTTATTTTTTGTTGTTCTGAATTGGACCCTTGCAGTGTGCACATTTAGGGGGATGCTACCAAATGCCCTCCTTCCTCCCTCCACTCTACAGACTCTATCAAAAAACTATTTAAATAAATGAATTGAGGTAAAGTTGCAGGATAAATATCATAATAACAATTAGTATATTTCTATGCACTAATAATGAATTATCTGAAAATGCATTCAAGAGAATAGTAATTACAATATTTACAAAAATATAAAAATATTTACAAAGAAATTTAACCAAGGAAGCGAAAGGCCTATACACCGAAAACTATAAAACATCGATGAAAGAAACTGAAGAAAATAATGAAAAAAATATGTCATGTTCATGGATTGGAAGAATCAAAATTATTAAATTGTCCTCACTTCTCAAAGCCATTTAGTGCAATATCTATTAAACTCCCAGCATTATTTTTTATAAAAATAGAAAATAATTTCTGAAATTCATATGGAGCCACAAAACAATCTGAATAGCCAAGATGGTCTTGAACAAAAAGAAAAAAGCTGGAGGTATCCACACTACCTGACTTCAAGTTATACTACAAAGCTATAGTAATTAAAATAGCATGGTATTGATTTTTGACAAACAAAACTTGGCAAAATAAAAAGACCTATCAACCAGTGGAATAGAACAGAGAACCTAGAAATGAACCCATTCATATATGGTTAACCAATTCTCAACAAAGCTGTCAAGAATACCTAATTAGGTATGGAAAATTTCTTTAATATATGTGTTTATAAACTCAGGAGGATAAACTTGTACCCTTATCTTATACCATATACAAAAAGAAATTGAAAATGGAGTAAACGGCTTAGTGCCCATAGTTCAGTGGCTAGGGCGTTGGCCACATACACTGGGGCTGGCAGGTTCAAACTGTCCTGGGCCTTTTAAACAACAATGACAACAACAATAACTGGGCATTGTGGCAGATACCTGTAGTACAAGCTACTTTGGAGGTTGAGGCAAGAGAATCTTGTAAGCCTAAGAGTTTAAGGCTGCTATGAGCTGTGATGATATAGCACTCTGCCAAGGGTGACATAATGAGACTCTGTCTAAATTAAAAAAAAAAAAAGGAAATAAAATGGAGTAAAGGCTCAAATGTAAGACCAGAAAACTCTAAAACCACTAAAAATATCACAGAGGAAACCACATGACATTGATATGAGCAATTGTTTTATTTTGAAATTGACCTCAAAAGTACAGGTAACAACAGAAAAAAAAAATGGGACAAATGGGACAACATCAAACTTAAAAGCTTCCACACAGCAAAAACAAACAAAATGAAATAAAACAACAATCACCACCATAAGAACAATTATCAGTATGCTGAGATAGCCTGCAGATGGGGAGAAAATATTTGCAAGGCATAGATCTGATAAGAAGTTAATACATAAGGAGCTAAAACAATTCAAAGGCAAGAAAATAGAAAACCCAATTTAAAAATGGGCAAGGAATATAAATAGACATTTCTAAAAAAATAAAAAAAAACCCATACAAATCACCAATAGATACATGAAAAAATATTCAACATTGCTGACTATTAGGGAGATGAAAATTAAAACACAATGAAATATCATCTCACACCTGTCCAAATGACATTTATCCAAAAGACAAACGATAACAAGTGTAGGCAAAGATGTGGGAAAAAAGGAAACTCTTGCACCTGTTGGTGGGAATGTAAATTGGTACAGCTGAGGTTCCGCAAAAAACTAAAAATAGAATTACCACAAGACTCAGCAATTCTACTTCTGGGTATTTACCTCAAATATTCAAAATCAGATTGTCAAAGAGGTGTTTATGTCCCCATGTTCATTGCAGCACTATTTACTATAGCCAAATTATGGGATGAACCTAAGTGTTAATGGATGAATGAATAAAAATTGTGGTATATATACACAATGGCATATTATTCCATCTTAAAAAAAAGGAGATTCTATTATTTGGACAGTATGAATGGAACTGGAGAACATTGTGTAAGTGTCAGAACATAACAACAAATACCACATGTTCTCACCTAGAAGTGGAACCTAAAACAATTGAACTCAGAGAAGCAGAGAGTAGAATGGTAGTTACAGTAGCTGATGGTGGAGGCAATGGGAGAGATAATGGTACAATGGTTCAAAACTTAAGCAGAAGACATACATTCTTTATTTGGAGTTCTATTGCATAGTGTAGTAAATGTAAGTATTAATAGAAAATTGTATGCAGCAAAGTTGCTAAGAGGGTGTATTTCAAATATTCTCACCACAAATCATGATAAAATGTGAGGGGATGAATATGTTAACTAGTTTGATTTATTTATTATAGATGGTAACTCATAACATCACTTCATATCCCATTAATTGATACAATTATAAACTGTCAATTTATAATAAAAACCCCAAAAATGGCAACAAAAATCTAATTAAAAGTTTTTACTTAGTAGAGACTTACCTTAATCTTAATTCCTTGACTCTAAATAAGCTTAATTTACTTTCTCAATCTCCATATTTTATTCTTTAAATTTGTATTTGTTTCTTCAAGTTTTAGATCTGTATGAGAAAAGTAAATGTAATGTTATTAAAATGCATACCTGTTTTATTCAATGTCTTTCCTTGGGTAATACATTCTTCTTGGGTTTTAGTTCTCAGTCTAGATATCCCAAAGAAGATGAAACACTTCAAAACTGAGAAGTAGGTCAAATTTGCTTTAGGTGGTCCTCAGCTTCCTGACAACATCATTTCCTCTCTTTTCCATTGAGGAAGAAAGAAAGGAAGAAAGGAATGAATTATCTAATGCATAATTAAAGCCTAATTATCATTACAAATTTATGAGGTAAATGTTGTCACTTCAAGTTTACAAATGGAAAATTTAGACTCAGCATGAGTGACAGTATATTTTTTTTTATTTAATCATAATTAATCTTCATTCAGTGCTTTGTGTGTTACAGGCCTTGATATAAACAGGTGCTTTTCTAGGTGTTTGATATGAACTAGCCTATTCAATTCTCCCAACAACACAATCAGGTAGGCAATATTGCCCTCATTTCATGGAGGAGGAGGAAACAGAAACATTCAAGGAAATGAAATAAATCATTCAAGCTCTCACATCCAGAGGCCAAATTCAAGCCTGGGTGGTCTTGCCCCTAAGTCCACGCTCATAACCATTACACAGGTTTGCCCCTGTGGACCAAGGGACTCATGCAGATTAATTTGTTCAAAGTTCAAAGCTCATTAGCAGTCATAATGGTCATGTTTCTTTAATGAGGACAGCACAATTCAATCTACCTATTTTCAGCAGAAGGGAGACCATTAAAGGATGTAAATAGCTCTCACAACTGATAAAGCGACTCCAATGATACAGAAACTAAATTTGGGGGAAAGATTCTCAGGGCTAGCCTTTGGAACTCGCCCACCCAGAGAGAGGCTGCCACTGCCATAGACAGGGTGACATGAGTCAGAAGCCACTGAACCAGGGTACACTTGCGTCAGTCTGTGCCAGATGATTCAAATCTCTACATTCTGCCTCTTTTTCCATGAATTTCATTGCTCTGAGGCCTGTCTGATTAGCACAGCCTATACCTATGTTGGCCCTGATATAATAAGAAAGTGGATTCTATTTTGGAATACAGAGACCGGTACTATAGAGAACTACCAAAATGTGGATAGGGTGCACCAGGGGCCAAATGACTGATGTCTGCTACAGTTGTAGAGCTGAGACTTGACTCCAGATCTACCAACTCGAGGGTTCATGTTCTTAACCATATTATTCCATGCTGCCCTCTAAGGCTCTTGTTCAGAGGACCTTGTCCAGAGCTCACTGTGGTTAGTATCCATAGATCTGTGACACCTCACATATTGTACTTGGAATGTCAGAAAAGTCAATGGATACCAGATCCAAGCTCATTATCCTGAGGAACATGTCTACCCAAGTGCTGGGCACCATTTTTTTTCCCTGAAGAATTGGAATGGATTCTCAAAATGCCCATACTTGGTCTCTCTGGAGTTGACCCAGGACTCAGTTACTTGCTTCCTCCATGCTTGGCCTCTCATGTGCTTTTAGAGTGAGAGCTCTATGATGGGAAAAACTTGTGTTTTCTGTATTTTCAGTTCCTAAGACTAAACAAAGTGCATTGTAAATATTCAAATAAATTTCTTCTGAATAAGAGGAAGATGGAGAAAGGGCACATGGCAAGTGGGAGTAGTATTTTTGGCCTGTGTTGACATTGTGGGTGCATTTTATGCAGATTTCTATGTAGTGTCTTAGCACTGCTTGTGTAATATGGAATAGACAATATTGAGCAAAGTCATCAGACTCCTGTAATCCTCAATATAGAATCCTTTTCCTCACTGAGCATTTTGAGTACCAGGTACATTATATGATATACATCATTACCCTAAATCTTCCCAGAAACACTTGCAGGGAAGTTCCATTAGAGCAGTGGTTCTCAACCTTCCTAATGCCGTGGCCCTTTAATGTAGTTCCTGCGGGTCACAACCCACAGGTTGAGAACCGCTGCATTAGAGGCTTGGAAAGGTGGGTAAATTTATATGACCCACGTCCAGTATAGGCCAAGTAGTGGCTTTAAGTTTGTTGTTGTTTTTTTTATTCGTTTGTACCCCACCCCACCCCAGAACTCACTGTTTTTAATTTCATCTGATTTCCAAGTGTTTATTTGGAGGTAGACAAATGAGATGAAGGGCAATTGCTTGCCATTCTCGATAGCCCTGGGTGGAATGAACAGGACTTTTTTGGTCTATGAATTTTCCTACCTATGAAGCCAATGATGTTGTCTGTCCTATTCACCACTGCAGCCCAACGGCCTATCATAAAAAGTGCCCAAGATTTATCTTTTGATAGATAATCACATCTTTTTGCCTTCATGATGAATACCCATACTTATATACCTTCTTCCCAAACTTCATTTTTTTCTGTTTGGCTACATGGTCAACAGTCTGAGAAATAGTTGGAGGGGTACAGAGGTAATTGTACCCAAAGCAAAGCCTTACCACTAAGTATTCTGAAAACTCAGAAATACTCTTTAAAAATATAAAGTATGGTTTCATTTCCTTTAAACCAAACAAAGCATTTGTACAAAATTAAGAGTTGACTATCTCTTTATAATAAGTTGTCCATCCACTGATCTACTAAACCTCTATCTACATTGTATTAAAAACTTTGTGATTCCATTTTACTTAACCTAATGCCCTCAGGCGGCACCTGTAGCTCAAAGGAATATGGGCACTGGCCCCATATGCCAGAAGTGTGGGTTCAAACATAGCCCCTGCCAAACCTAATGCCTTCAAATATAATTTTCACTATTCTAATACCATGTGAGAAGAGCATTAGTAGCTCTTTTAAATAGTATGTGACAAAAGTCTACTTCAAACAGGTTTGGGAGTAAAAAGAAATAATGGACTGATATAATTGCCAATTAGAGGTAAGCTGGATTTAGGCATGGCTAATCCAGATACCCAAATGAGTCTTTCCAAACTAGGGTTCTCTCTCATTCTTTCTCTCTCTTCCTCTGTAATAAACAGAACCAAGGAATAGTTTGAACGTCTGGACAAATGCATAGCCCATCATGGAACTGGGGAGAGGGCTGACGTGGTTTTCAATATTTCAAAAGCCCTGGGAGAAATTTGACATTAATTTGTGTTAATACTTTGTAAAGTAATTAAAACATTAAATAAACTATGTTTCAAGCTGGAATCACTTTCTGATTCCTGTTATTTAGAAGTTTTGATTAGTAATTTGTATATCTCCAATCAATAAAAAACTAGGTTGATGAATTAAGAACTTGTGAAAACTGTAATCATTTATTCTTGGATCAAATTCTTTCAAAACATTGGGAAATGTTTTGGGGCAAAAGCAACAAAAGAGAAGTTCCTGTGCTCAAAACGTTGATGATGCCAGTGCTCCCATCAGATTCTCTGTCCCAGGAGCAAGACTACAGGGGTGAGTTCCTTCTCCAAGGTCACAGTTGGGCGTGTCCAGTGCCCTACCAGCCCATAAGCACAGAGAGGGCAAATGTTGTCTCATCCCCTTCACTATTTTTACATCCCCAGAGCCTATTCATTGAATAGCAGTGAATTAATATCTTCCAATTTTGTCTTTATCTGTCCCAGATACCATTTTCTTTTCAACTGTGCAGTTGCTGATACTTCTGTTTTCTTTTTCCTGTCTCCCCTGCAGTTTAACTAACATTGACAAATGTGTTAGAATTGTTCGTTGACTGTGCCAGTCGGTAGCCTCAGAACCAGAGCCTTGTTACTAAGCATGTCTGCCCCAGTAGACTGGAATGGAAATAGAAATAAATCATGTATTATTTTCCCTATCTTGAAGCACTGGAGAACTATATCAGGCTTATAAATGTGAACTTGGGAGGAAGGACTTTTCAAGTTCAGCAAAGACTTAATAACTAGTGAGTCTGGCTAGGCTGGCAGATCTGGTCTGATGGCTGCACAGTATGACCTTATTGGGGTACAACAGAGACAGCTCCACGTGGGAGTGGAAAAGGGCACTGGGGATAGAAAGGGAGCATGTCTAATGATGAAGATGTTCCAACAGATGATTGGAAGGAATGGGTGATGTCTAGAAGTGATAAACCCTAGGTGTGTGTTTATACTTTACTGGATCTCCATGCAAATTAGTGAAAACTTCCTGGCAAAATAGTTTGACTTGTAGCAACTTCACAACTATACTTGGGCAATACTAAAGAGGTGGGGTTTACCCACACTTTATTCATCTTAGCCCTGAAGGCAGTCTTTCTTCTAGCCAGAGAGGAGTTCAAGTTTGTGAATGGAAGCAAGAAATGTGGCATCAGGTAACACCATAAAGAGATCCAGGGCCTTACATATGGTGCTCACAGTGACAGCACTCTCAGGCCATGGTTCAGGCCAACACTCCTCTATTGGGACCTTTACCTGGATCTCCAGAAGTGTCATCCTTCCTAAGAGCAAGTAATCAGGTGATGATACAAATTTGCCTACACTCTCCCATTGTATTTGATCTTTGCACACTAGTTCATATGGGCACTCACTTATTTGATAAATACTGAAGCCAGCTGTACACCAGGGACTACACCAGATCCTTGCAGACAGGATAGTGTGCCAAGCCCCTGGTCCTATCTTCCAGGGGCTCCAATTCTGGGGGAGAGAGATAGGCATGCAAACAAGGTACCACTGGTGTGATTCCTCAGCTTTCCAGCTCCTCACCCAGCCTCAGGGCTGAGAAGCAGGAAGCGAAGAAGAGGAAAGACAGGTGAGCAAAGTACAGCTAAGCCTCTGGGCCCATGTGTTCTGCATTGTGGAAGCAACCAAACATGGTCAAAGTATTGGGGGGGCGGGGTGGAATGGGTGGTTGTTTTTGTATAGACTTTTTTCTTTGTCATTATTTCCTAACCAATACAGTATAACAGCTATTACCATGGCATTTACATTGGTATTAGGTATTAGAGTTAATCAAGAGGTGAAAAATTATAGGGGAAAATGTGCTTAGGTGGTACACAAATACTACACCATTTTATATAAGGAAGTTGAGCATCAGTGGATTCTAGTGTCCTTTGGAGTGTCACTGTTGAGAGATGACTATACCTCAGTGAGAAACCCCCACTTAAAGGTTTGTTTTGTGCTGCTGGCAGGGAGAAAAGAAGAAAAGACCAGGGTCTTTAAGATTTTTATACTGGTTTGAGGGGCTTGGTACTAATGTGGACTAAAAGTAGCCAATTCAGTTACAGTTTCATTAAAGAGATAAATAATATGATGCATATGTATAGATGTGTGTATATGTGTGTGTGTGTCACCATAATAAGGAACATAAACTTTGGACCCAGGTAAATCTAGATATGACTCCCCACTCCTTCCCTCACTATGCAACCTTGAGTAAGTCACTGTCTTCTTTGAGCTATCACCTATTTACCTGTATAAATTTAAAATTTATACAAAAATATGAAGCTTGCGGCTCGGCGCCTGTGGCTCAACGGGCTAAGGCGCCAGCCATGTACACCTGAGCTGGCGGGTTCGAATCCAGCCTGAGCCCGCCAAACAACAATGACAGCTGTAACCAAAAAAATGGCCGGGCATTGTGGCGGGTGCCTGTAGTCCCAGCTACTTGGGAGACAAAGGCAGGAGACTCGCTTGAGCCCAGGAATTGGAGGTTGCTATGAGCTGTGATGCCATAGCACTCCATCCAGGGTGACAGCTTGAGGCTCTGTCTCAAAAAAAAAAAAAATCAAGCTTGCGTAGGTGCTGTTCTCCACTCTCTCAGAGAAAGAGTGAGAGATCAAAAATAGTGAGTGCCTGTCACAGAAGCACTTTAGTTGGGAGGAATGCCAAATATGGACCCAGGGAAATAGAATCGACTTTAGGGTTTCTTCTGACTGCAAGATACTGTAATTCTACTTAAACTCACTGAGCTTCAGTTTTCTCTCCTGTCAGAGGGAATTATAGTAGTGCCTTATACATAGACCCTCATGCCAAGTTTCTGGCAAATTTTAAAGGCCCCAAACCATGACTATTATTGTTGCTGAATAAAGAATCTGAGACTCCAAAAAATAATTTGTTATGTGAACAGAACATAATAGGCTGGAGAATGACATTAGCAGGATATCTGGCACACAAGACTGTAAGGCTCTGAGAGAGTTAGACACATCGTGGGGATCATGGCAGGACTGATCACATGAGGGAAGAATGAGGTGAGCATTTGGGAACATTTGGGCAAAAAGGATAGACTTGCAGTTCTCAGTGACAGACAACAGCAAACATAATAATAGTGATAAGAGCTCCAAAGATTTAGCTGCTCCTGGAAGCATAAATTATCTGTTTAATTCTCACAATGACTATGCGTCTTGTACCTATTTTACAGATGAAGAAATGGTGGCTCAGAGAACCAGTGACTTGCTCAAGGTCACACAGTAAGGGAAGAAGTGGGAAGTCATATCTAGAGTTGCCTAGGTCCAAAGCTTGTGTTTTGAACCACTCAGCTACACGTTACCTGCGTTAGGGCTGGGCACCATAAGTAAGCATGACAGGTGTGGGAAAGGAGCTAACAGCTCCTCTGCCTGGAATAGCCAGCCTGGCTGGAACACACAGACAGTGCAAATGTGTGCGGTGAGTTGGTCAAGCACCTTTGGTGTCAAGTTGAGGCATTCAGTAAGATTCTGATGGAAGAGGGAGAGCTGCTGAGGGAGGAGAAGAGGGCAGCCTGTCAAGGACCCAGAGGCAGACCCTGGAGGCAGACTTCACATGTTCAAATCTCAGCTGTCCCACTTGCCAGCTCTGTGATGGTAAAGAGAGGAGGGGTTATGAAGGGGAAAGGCAGAGGTGCCTGCACAGTACTCCCTCAGTCCTAGGAAGTAAGAATTCTGAACCAATTAATATCAGAGAATTAGTGTTAGGAAATAGGCCTTAGCCCACATAGAACTTGCCACTTGGACAAACAGAAGGAACAGAGAACAAAGAACTGTGATGAATGAGGCTGGTAAGTCCTTGACTAAGTTCAGAGTGGTGAACAAGGGGAGGCAACGACACCTTGATGTTGCAGCTGATGTAACAGAGGCAGTGCAAAAAAAAAAAAAAAAATCTGCAGGTGTCTCAATCTGTAGTGATTTTTCCATAGAGCACCACCCAGAGATTTTTCATCAAAATTCAGGTTCGAAAGCTATAAAACAACTACTGAGTATGAGAGATTACATGGGCCCTAGAATGAAAAGGCTGTAATTTGCAACACAGCTTCTATGATCAGCTGGTAATATTTCTTATGGTATTTTATATCTCTGACCTTAAGGTTTCCTGGGTAAAATGAGGGAACAATATCCAACTTAGCACTGATTTAAAGGTTACATTAAATATCATATGGGAAGGCTCTTCACAATGTGTAACAGGGATAGAAAAATGATAATTATCATTATTATGATAACAGCTTTAGCATAAAAGCGACATTCCTGCATCTTATGAGTTCTTTTTGCACCTAGAACCACATTCAGGAAACAGAGAAATAAACAATTAACTTAACCGTGGAACTGTTTTCTCTAAGTATAGAGTTGGAGAAAGCAGATTTCTGGGAGTCAAAGTGTGGTTCCAGACTCGCAGCACTGATACCAACATCACCTGGGAACGTGTTAAAAGTGCAAATTTTGCCCCCCCAACCCTTGAACTACTAAATCAGAAACTCTGGGGGTTGGACCCAGCATCCATTTTTAAAAGTTTGAACTGATTATTGCTCGCCACTAATCTAAAGAAATGATCACCTCTGAAAAGATGTGCGCAAGGGACTGTGCCACATGATCAGAAACGTTCCCAGCAAGGAAGAAAAAGGAACTTTGCTGAGAGCTCAAATTAAATGTCAAAAACACTGGAAGTGTTTGGTACATGATCAACATGAAATACAAAATGCTTTTGTTACAAATGCATCTCTTTTCCCCTGTAATTGGTTCAACAGTGTCTCCCTCCCCAAATTCATGTCTACTCAGAACTTGTGAATGTGATCTTACTTGGAAAAGTGGTCTTTGCTGATGTAATCACATTAAGATGGAGATATTATGCAATAGGTTGGGCTCTGAATGGAATGCCTCGTGTCCTGATATGGAGAGGGAGATTTGGAGATGCAGAGGTATAGGGAAGAATGTCATGTGAAAGCAGGTGAAGACAGAGATTGATGTGACACCTCTATAGGCCAAGGAACAATGGCAGTCATGGAAAGCCAGGACAGAAGTATGGAACAGATTCTTCCTCACAGCCATCAGAAAGAATAAACTCTGCTGACACTTGATTTCAGACTTCTGGCCTCTTGAACTGTGAGAACATAAATTTTTTTAAGCCACCCTGTTTCTGGCAGCCCCAGGATGCTAATACACTCCCCTTTGAAAAGGCAAATATTTCCCAAACATTTAATATTCCGGAGACGCTCCAATTCCCTCGGTTTCTCAGACCCTTGAATGCTCTTCTCTTCTAACCATAGACTCTTTCCTTATGTCATATTGTGACTGATCCCAGCTCGAATCCGTATTTCCAGCCTAGACCCCTTCACTAACGTTTTTGATATTCAGATTAATATAGTTAAGCATCCCCCAGAGAGGTGGGATCAAGTAATAGGAAAGCCATGGGCTTTGGGATGGAGTCACAGCTAGTGTGGTCCTAGAGGAAGATATTTAACTACTTGGGGCCTCAGTTTCTTCTTTTGTGAAATGTCGAGGTATTATTACCCTTAAAATGTTATGTGAATGTGTGAAGTATTACCTGTTAAGTACATAGAAGTGTGACTTGCATGTAACAAATATTGCCAGTTTTCGATAACTACCTGAGTTTCATTTTGATATCTCAAGTTAACTCATCATTCTTTTCACCCAAACTGGCCACTTGCCATGTTTCCAGTCCTGATCTATAATATCATAATTCTTCTCACCCCAAGTGCATCATTGTCTCATGGTGTACACATCTGGTAAATATTCACTTCTCTCCATCCCTGTAAATTTCCTGTAGTGCTCTTGATTCTTATTGGGACTACAGCAAAGGTACTCTAACTGGTCTCCCTGCCTCACTTTTGCTTACTTGAATCCCTTTTCCAGAGTAGCCAGCTGAAGCCCAGAGAGAAAAATACAAATCTGATCATGCCACTCTAGACATGTTTGTTGACTGAATGAAGTCACTTTTCCTCAATACTCTAAAGCTTCCATGAGAAAAGAAGCCAACCTTTTTAAAAACTATTCTATTCCACCATCCAGTATTCATCCCTAGGAGGCCCCAACTAGATATTTGCTTAATGAATGAACAAAGCAAGAATGTTAGCTGGAATGAAGAGGGCCCTCAGGTTTTTTTGCCTATAGCAATACCAGTTCTTCCTTGGTTTCCCCACTACCATTGACAGGAGAGTGAAGAGAGTAACTTAGTGTCTTGTGTGCTTTAGGAAAGTCCCTGCCCCTACCTCCCCTAACATTCACAGTCTCACCCCGCCCCCCGTGTCTAGAGACAGCAATGTCTTTGAGATAATCATGCCTTGACCTCCATCTCCATTAGACACTACAAAAAACCCAGGACGCCCAAGTCATCATTTCTCCCCAGATGGTTCCCTGATACAGTTCTGTACACCACCTAACCTGACCCCATCTTCATCTTTTCCTAATTCTCAAACCCTGTCTTTGTACAATTTCAGGTCTGTCATCATCAAAGTCTCCTAAATCCTGAATGCCTTCTTTATAAATTTCTTTATACCTTTTTTGCTCTATCTGAAGCTCACATATCCTTGGGATCCCTGCCTCCCAATAAAGTCCTTTTAATTTATAATTTTTGTTCGGCCTCCTTCTACCCTTAGCCTGGAGGTGGAATAGGTGCCTTACTGTTTTCTCATTATAGCCCTCACATTCTTCTCTCTCCCTCCTCTCTGGCAGTGTACTTTGGAGTTTACACCATCAATCTGCACCATCAGTCACCTCTCCTTATTGCAGTCATCTGAAGACCCCTGATTCAAAGAATTACCCTTATTCTTTGAAATTTTTAACTCTTAACTCGTTCTCATAATCATAATTACTGCTCATATCATAAACTGGTGATTTCACTGTCAGTGAAAATACTTTTTCCAGTAAACTTGTCCTGTAGCTCATTTACCTCTGTCTCCACCCTAGGTCTTGGCACTGAAATCACTATCACCCTCTGTAGCACTGGTTGCACACACTCCACTCTATCACCACCACCCTCTTTCCAACTCACTCGTTCTAGGAACTTAACTCCAAAAATATTTAGCTGCACAGTGGTCTACAATCTCTAGAGCTGTTTCCCACTTAACTGGGAAAAGGAGTGAACAGGTTTCTCACAATGCCTCTCCCCCCATATCTTCCCCATTGTACTCACCTGTGTCCCAGTTACTATGAATAAGTAAACCATGTTTGTGTCCATGGTCATTCTCTGCACTTTGGCACCAGAACCAATGCCCTTTGATCTACTCAAGGGTAAGGGTGTTGCTTTAGGCCTCATCTCCTGTACAAATGTTTCTGTTAGAAATTAAGCTGGTGTATGAGTCTTCCCTTCCTCAAAACTCAGGCCCTTGATGTCACATTTCCTCCAAACTATTGCCATAGTTCTCTCCTCTGATTTTTAGAAAACTCCTCCAATTGTCATGTATACTTGTCTTTCTTTCTCTCTAGAACTCACTCCATTTATACTTGTATCCTCACTTCTTCCTAAAAATGTCTCTTGCTAAAGTCCTACATGTTGCAAATCTTGTTCCTGATCTTAATTGACTTGTTGGCAGCATTTGACCCACACTGACCTCTGCCTTGAAAAGATATTCTCATTTCTTTCAGGATAGCATTCTCCATAGGCTGCTCCATCTCAATTCCCTCTGCTCTTTGATTCTTAACTCCCAGGTCAGCACACTTTGGCTAAGATTCCATTCTTAGATATCACCTTTATCTACACATACTCCCCTGGGATCTCACAGATTTAACATGCATCCCATCTATACACTGATGAGTTCCAGGTTTATATACCTAATCTGTGTCTCCCTGTGAATGCAACAAATTATATTCAACTACTAGTTTCACATCTTTACTTGAATGTCTAAAAAAGATTACCCAAAACAAACTCCCAATTTCTATACCTCCATCTTATTCCTTCATTTTGGTAAGTGGCAACATCCATTTTCCCATTAGACCAAAAATGCTTAACTCTTTTCTTTTGTTCACATACCACATCTAATTTATTCACAAAGCCTGATGGTTCTGTGTTCAAAATATGTGCAGGATCCACCCTCTTTTCATCATCTCTAGCAGCACTATACTGGACCCAATGTTTTAAAAAGTGTACAACTCATACTACTTGCTGAATGACTGACTGAATGAATCCACATGAAAGAGCCCTACCTTTCCCTTTTGTGGATCAGAATATATATGGGAAATGAGAGAAGATCTCATTCAAAATTCAAGACGCATCCTCACTCTATCACTCACTTGTGCACTGGCTGTGTCTTAGATACTTACAATCCCCCTATTCAATGGAATAATGAACAATATGAGAAATTAAGGAGTTCCCTGTTACTGCCACGACATTTTTGTCTGTCTCTAAATTACATTGTACTTTCTGCTTTTGGGGTGGGGATTGTAACATTTTTATCTCAGAACACACGGTCATTTTAAGACTTAATTTCTGGTTTAGTTTTCCAGAAACTGGTCATATCAGTGCCTTTCTTTCCTTCCTTCCTTCCTTCCTTCCTTCCTTCCTTCCTTCCTTCCTTCCTTCCTTCCTTCCTTCCTTCCTTCCTTTTCCCTTCTTTCTTTTCTTTCTTCCCTTCCCTCTCTCTTTCTCACCCCCCTCCTTGGTTAAGCATCCTTTTGTTACTTGAATTTAGATGATACAGAAAAGAGAAAATGAAGAAATTCCAATGAACCTTTTGGAAACCTTCACCCAAGTCATGTCATTCTCACCACTCTTACTCTTCTTCCTAGATTCTTTGTCTACTCTTTGACATGCCAAAACTCTTCACAGGTTTAAGAATTGAGCATTTAGAAGTTTCAATATGGATAATTTCAAACATATATATCTACACTGAGAGACTCATATCAAGAATTCCACATAGGTAGAATCTCTAGTTTCTGGAGCCTTTGTCCCTTTTCGTTCTTCCCTATAAAGTTAATAACTTTTTAGAAGAAATTTCTGAGAGGGTAGGACCCATCTGAATACAGTGATGTCATTGCTTTGAGTTCCAGAATACTGTTTTAAATAATATAGTGAGACAAGGATATGAAGGCAAATGGTTTTGATGTTCAGATGACTGGTTTTGTTGACAGAGAAAAATAAAAACAAACAATAAAGGTCTCATGACTTCCACAGAGGAAGAACGTGAAGTCTGTTCACAGAGCAGATTTTAGAAAGAGTGAGAACCCTGGATCTGACTGATGTAGGGAAGTTCTCACATCAGGAAGGAGTTGGCCCCTAAAGCCAGTGTGGTGCTCAGGAGGAGGATCCTGGGGACCATGGAGGGAAGCATAACGTGACCATTTGACATGCATGACATGTATTTTTCGGCTTCAGCTCCCTCCTGCTGTAAAGTGTCAAGTTGAAGGGTATAGACACACTTAATCTCATTTAGGAGAATTTAAGCGCAGCAGTACTTGGTTTCTTGCATTTTTGGAGATACCTAGGGAATCTGTACCCCCTCAGAAAAGTCTCCCAGTCAGCAGGGAGTTAAATTCTATTGTGGCAATAGGGAAGTAATGGAGTGGCTGAGATGACCTCTTACACATCACTGCCTAGTGTAGAGAGAGCTACATTGAATTACTGCCACTGCCCTTCAGAGAACATAGCAATCCTGAGCTCAAAGGAGGCCAGGAATTGAAATAAGGGCCCTGTAGAATGTGGACTTCAAGCCTGGAGGCCACAGCAACCTCTGAGGGTGTTGGCAGAGGATGCCGGCAGTATACCAAGACTCAGTGGGAGCATCTCATGGCAAGAAAGAATGCAGAAGAAGTCAGGGTGGAAGCCAGACACGACTCCCTTGATGCTGGAGGGCCACACAATTTTCTTTCTCTGTGCAATTATTCTCTTGAGATGTAGAGGAAGGGAATAGGAGAAATAGCTTAAGGTTGCCTGAGAGATACTGCTTTCAACCAAAGCCTCATCCAGGAGCCTACAAACTCGCCAAAGATCATTCTGGGGTTCACCCATTTTTGTGTCCCAAGAAGCTTTAGGAAATCCTGGTGTTACAGACTATCTCAACAGAAGACTGCTGAATGATCAATAAACAGACCAGAATGACAGTATCAATGTTTACAACCACTGAGTAGAGGGAAAGAGCTGAAATTGCAGAGGAAATAATAAAGGGGCAAAGCTGTGCTTTGGTTTGAAAGCAAATTGTACAAATACGTGGGTCAGAGCCCTATTCAAAATCATTTGTTGTGAATAATAAAGCAAATTCAGAATAATGCAATAAGAGTGAGGTACAATTATAAAAGGAAGAGGGGGTAAAGGAGAAAAAATAAACAATTTGGGGATGTATTAGTAATATAGAGTGCAAAGATTAAGGGAGCTGATAGACACACTGGATTCCACACTTGCAAGACAGTATTCAAAGTAGGTAAATGGCCCTGTGTATCACACGAGGAAGCAGGAAAAAGAGCAAAGACAGGGAATTCCTGGGAGGAAAATTTCAGTTTTGAATGAAAAGAAAACAATGAAGCAAGCTGCCTCAGAAACAAACTGAACAACTATCAGAGTGAGAGCCCTATTCCAAATCACTTTTAATGAGAAACTAAATTCAATTTAATGCAATAAAATTGAACTTCGCATCCCTGGGAGTGTTTCTGCAGGTGCTAGATGTCTACTTAAAGGAGTTTTGGGAGAAGAGATTTAGGTTTTGATAGGAGATAAGTTCTGAGTCCTGAAAATCTCTCTCTAACATGACAATTTAGTGGCTCTCTTACCTAGACATTCCTTCAGATAAAACCAGGGTAAGGAGCACCTTCAGATTTGCTTTGCTGGAGATGTGTCAGGAAGTTAGAAAGGACACAGTGGTGGAAACACAGCATCCATGGTGGATAGATGGCAATGCAGCACTCCACCATCCCGTGTAGATGACCTTTGCATCATGACTTTGTAGCTCCTCCTAGCAAGAGATAGGGTCTATTTTCCTGCCTTTCAACTGTGACTGACCATGTGACTCACTTCAGCCAATACAATGTCATACAATTAACTCTGTCAGATTGGGGCCTAAGACTCAAGAACCTTTGTGCATTTCTTTTCCTATTACATTGGAACCACTGCCACAAAAACAAGCCTGCACTAACCAACTGGGCCATGAGAGACCAGCTGGAGCAGAACATAGCTGTTTCAACTGAAAATATGCAAGATTAGCCGGTGGAAATTGATCCCCAAACATGTGAATGGCTCCAACCAATATCAGCAGAGCTTTTTACTCACTGGTGGCTGATTGCTGATGCATGAGTAAGTTCAGCTGAAATCAGAAAAAAAAACTACCGCTGACCTGGGGGCTTATGAGGAACATTATTTTAGGCACTGAATTTTGGAGTGGCTTGTTACACGGCAATTACTAATTAGTAAATCACGGGAGAAACAGAGGCTAACACCTCATTGCTGTGTGAACTTCAGCAAGCCTACTTAACCTCTCTTGGCTTTGGTTACTTTATCTGTAAAATGTCAACACCCTACATTGAACCTGCTACATTTCTTGGGTGGATTCATGGATAATTTATAGGAAGTCATTTTTATAGTTCCCTACATATAGTTAATATTCAAACAATTGTGTCTGTTCTTAGTATTTGTTTGAGTGAGCAGCAGAAAATTACCACTGGGAAAATGAAGATATCACTTGGGAAAAAAATTCCATGCGACATGCTTTCTTTCACACATCAAAAAGGTGAAATAGTTATTTTCTTTATCTTTGTGTGATTGATGTGTTTATTTTGAGAGAAATCACTTCCTTTACACTTCTGTGTACCTGGCACATGTCCAAACCAACACAAAGAATTTTAAATGACGACACCCTCTCACTACTTCTGCATGGCAGCCACGTACACCCTTTGGTTTATAGGTTCTCTTGCAAAGGCTCTTTTGCTGTCTAGTGGATGGTGGGTGTCAAAATTGAAAACTAGTTAGAACCAAGGAATGACAGGCTCTTGTGACCTCGAGCCCTTCCCATGCAGAGGAAGAACAGGGCAGTCAAAAAAAGTCTTTTTATCAGAACATGTCACAACAAAAGAGGCTAAACCTCATAATTTCAAACAACCTTTAGAAAAAAAAAAAACCTCCTCAGAAAACCTTGTATTTTATTTCCTTTCATACATTTAAGAAACAAAGCATGAACTTAAGTATCTTTTTCAGTAAAGGTGAAGCTTTCACGAGTGAAACAAATAGTGATTCAACTTAGCATTAGAAGGGACTACAGGTTCTAAATGCGGGTCCTACAATTCAATCACTGATTTTAATTCCCACTCTCCCCAAATTGTTCTTCCACTTATGATTGCCTGCATTTCCTGCTGAGAACCTCACTACTTCATGAACTAGCCCATTTCATTGTTTTTTACTTGTGAGAAAAGAATTCAAGAACAATTGATTTGGGAGGTCATCCTTGAATATAAGTTAGGGATATGGAATACTGGTGCAAAGAATGAAAGGAAATCAATGTGGGTTGTATTTTTTTTTTTAAGATTGCATAAGAATGTATTTTCTTTCTTTCTTTTTTTAAATTAAATCATAGCTGCGTACATTAGTGCAATCAAGAGGTACAATGTGTTGTTTCATATACAATCTGAAATGTTTTCATCAAACTGTTTAGCATACCCTTCATGGCATTTTCTTAGTTCTTGTATAAAGACATTTGTATTCTGCATTTAGTAAGTTTCGCCTGTATGCTAGGTGTGGCCCCACCAATTACCCTCCCTCTACTCCAACCTCCCCCCTCCCCTCCCTTCCCATATTCTTGTGCTATAGTTGGGTTATAGCCTTCATCTGAAACCTTTAAATTATTTTCATAGTAGGGCTTAGTACATTGGATACTTTTTCTTCCATTCTTGGTATACTTTGCTAAGAAGAATATGTTCCAACTCCATACATGAAAACATGAAAGAGGTAAAGTCTCCATCTTTCTTTAAGGCTACATAGTATTTCATGGTACACATGTATCATAATTTATTAATCCATTCAGGGTCAATGGGCACTTGGGCTTCTTTCATGACTTAGCAATTATGAATTGGGCTGAAACGAACATTCTGGTACAAATGTCTTTGTTATAATGTGATTTTTGGTCTTCTCGGTATATACCTAGTAAAGGAATTATAGGATCAAATGGCAGATCTATTTTTAGATTTCTAAGCATTCTCCAAACATCTTTCCAAAAGGAACGGATTAGTTTGTATTCCCACCAGCAGTTTAGAAGTATTCCCTTTTCTCCACATCCACACCAACATCTCTGCTTTTGGGATTTTGTAATGTGGGCTAATCTGAATGGAGTTAGGTGATCATATCTCAAAGTAGTTTTGATTTGCATTTCTCTGATGATTAAGGATGGTGAGCATTTTTTCATTTGTCTGTAAGCCGTGTGCGTGTCTTCTTTAGAGAAGTTTCTCTTCAAGTCCTTTGCCCAATCTGAGATGTGATCATTTGTTCTTTTCTTGCTAATACGTTTAAGTTCTCTATGGATTCTGGTTATTAAAACTATGTTGAAGGAATAACTTACAAATATTTTCTCCCATTCCGAGGGCAGGCTTGCTATACTTACTATGTTCTTGGCTGTACAGAAGCTTTTTAGTTTGATCAGGTCCCCGTAGTGTATTTTTGATGCTGCTTCAATTGCCTGGGGAGTCCTCCTCATAAAATATTCACCCAAGCCAATTCCTTCAAGAGTTTTCCCTGCACTTTCTTCTAATATTTTGATAGTTTCATGTCTTAAGTTTAAATCTTTCATCCAGTGAGAGTCTATCTTAGTTAATGGTGAAAGATATGGGTCCAGTTTCAGTCTTCTGTAGGTTGCCAGTCAGTTCACCCAGCACCATTTGCCAAATAGGGAGTCTTTTCCCCACTGAATGTTTTTAATTGGCTTGCCAAAGATCAAGTAAGGGTAAGTAGCTGGATTCATCTCTTGGTTCTCTATTCTGTTCCAAACATCTACCTCTATGTTTTTGTGCCAGTACCATGCTATTTTGATCACTATCAATTGATAGTAGAATCTCAGGTCTGGTATCATGATTCCTCCTGCTTTGTTTTTATTTCTGAGTAATGTCTTGGCTATTTGAGGTTTTTTCTGATTCCATATAAAATGAAGTATTATTTTTTCAAGATCTTTAAAATATGACAATGGAGCTTTGATAGGAATTGCACTAAAACTATATATTGCTTTGTAGTATAGACATTTTCACAATGTTGATTCTTCCAGCCATGAGCATGGTATATTTTTCCACTTGTTAACATTTTCAGCTATTTCTTTTCTTAAAGTTTCATGGTTCTCTTTATAGAGATCTTTCACATCCTTTGTTAGGTAAACTCTCAAATAATTCATCTTCTTTGGCATTACTGTGAAAGGAATAGAGTCCTTGATCGTTTTTTCAGTTTGGCTATTGTTGGTATATATAAAGGCTATAGATTTATGGGTGTTGATTTTGTAGCCTGAGA
>CAUYON010066601.1:0-22073 GCA_963573935.1 Arctocebus calabarensis | reverse complement strand
AAAAAAAAAAAAATTGTCCTTTTAAATGCAAAGTGGCTTCATCTGTTATGCAACAATGTGGGGTTTTCAACTGATTTGCCCAGGTACCAGCATGTATTGTGACTCCTTTACAAATCTGTTACCAAATTTTGACAACTTTGTAAGACTAAAGTTTACTCTGAGATTCCTATACCATAGCCATAGATCTCAGAGAGAACTTTAAGTTGAGCATGTTCTGGAACTCCCTGTTAAGTAGGGAACAGAATGTGGCAAAGAAGAGGTAAAAAGCACAGTGCCTTATCAAACCAGGACCAAAAATGATGGAGTGTTTACAGGAACATGGTCATGCTTTACCTGTAAATATCAAAGAGAATGTGGGCAAAGCAGAGTATGATTCTAGTCTACCATCAGATGTTTTGGGCTCAGCCAAGGGAATGAAGAAATGACTGGATGTGTTTTCATAGATGTCATGAAACATTGTTATACTGTGATTCAAGATTGTAGACTTTTTTTTTTGAGATAGGGTGTTAATCTTTTACCCAGACTGTAGTGCAGTGGCAACATCACAGCTCACAGCAACCTCAAACTCTTGGGCTCAAGTGATCCTCCTGCCTCAGCCTCCTGAGTAGCTGGGACTACAAGCACACACCACCATGTACAGCTAAGTTTTTCATTTTTGGTAGAGATGGGGTCTTGCTCTTGCTCAGGCTAAGCACAAGCATCCTTCTACCACAACCCACCTTTCAGAATGCTAGGATTATAGGCATGAGCCACCGTGCTGGCCAAGATTGTGGACTTTTTAGTGTTGTTTTAGTCTTTTAATTTGTCAAATGTGTCACTAAAAATTACAGTACTCAAAAAGGTACACACAGTAATAGTACAATTATTGAGAACACAGTAATAGTACGGTTAAAAAGGAAGACATCTCTTTTTTCCTTTTTCTAATCAAGTGGACTACTAAGGCTTTAATATCACCCATCTCAAATGAATATCATCTGTCTTCTCTTATCTAAGCCACAGGACATAAGAGCTCATTAAAATCTAAGAAATTTTATCAACTCTTTATGACCGTTTTTTTCTTCCCCTGTTCTTTTCTTTGTATTCATTTCACTAGCTTGATGGGGTTTTAATATTGTCATGAAAAGTCTCCCCTTGGGCAGATTTGTATAATAGATAATGCAACCTTAACAGCTTTATTCAAATGAACTTATTCTGATGAAGTGGGCGGACACCAAACCAACTCAGCTCAGAACCAAATACATTTCAGAGTTCTCTTCAACTACTTTTTGTTATCTTATTTGTAGTAGAAGAAACAACCACTAGACGGAGCTAGGGTTTAAGAAATCCCAACTCTGAGCTGTGTGACTGATGCGATGGGTAGAATAATACCCTCAATAAGAAGAATATCATTACTTGCATTTCAAAGCCCGTGACAACCTTATCTAACTCTCTGCTAACAGCAGTCATCTGTTTACTTTGTATCTGCACAAGACAAGACAAAGGGTGATATTAAAGGCCTAATTTATTTAGTCACTCCAATGATGATGTCTGACCTTGGTATAGTACTTTACTATTTAGAGTGCTGTCCTCTATGTAATCTTGTTTGATCTTCACACTAACTCTGAGAGATCGCTGGTCAAGAATTAGTTTTTCAGTTTTTGAAATTAATTAACTAAGACAGGGTATTTCGCAAGACGTCAGGATATGTCAGGATGGTTACCCAGACAGTTAAGTTCCAGGGACAGTCTTGTCTTACATTTTTGTGTTGATAGTCTGAAACTAATGAGTAAACTATCAATTATTCCTTTTTGGGGGCTTAGGCTTAGTCTGCTGCCACATTATCGGGGATATATGGTAAAAATACACGCACAGAGTATGTGCAATATGTGCACGTAGAAATCCTCTTGTGTGTATGTGATTCTTCCTCATACCAGGGACAAGTGTGAAGTCTAGCTTCTTTAATTTTTTTATTTTTTTTTGAAGTCTAGCTTCTTATCTTCTGCACTGCACACTGCCCTTCAAGCCAAGGCTATCCTTAATTAATGCTGTTTTCCTACCCCCACCCCAAGCATTTGACCTTAGAGACAAGCCCACCGTTTTGTTAATTTTCAGGCTTTTTTTCCTGTTTCCAGACCTTGCATACTGATCATAAGAGGTTTATGCTTCAGCTAAAAAAAGGTTATGCATATAAGTATACAGAGAGTGCCAAAAAATGTATATACATTTTAAGAAAGGAATAAAACTATATTAAAATTGTAATACTCAAGTCACATTGGACTCCTGCAATGACAAAAGATGCTCAGTGCCGTAACTTGTAGTCTTTTGTTATCAGTATATGTTGAGTATTACAATTTTAATACAGTTTTTCCCTTTCTTAAAATGTGTACACATTTTTTGGCACCCTCTGTATATTTTCTGGACCCTTTTGGTAAAATATGTGACAGGAGACTAAGCCTAAGCCTCCCAAAAGTAATAGTTGATAGTTTACTAGTTAGTTTCAGACTATCAACACAAAAACGTAAGATGAAAGTGGAAATTAGTTCAGTCAGTCAGGATATTTATCGAACGTCAGGAGCCTGCATATGTACCTGTGATAAAAACAAGCCAAGTCACCTCTTCTGGAGCTACATCTGACAGTTACTCTGCAAGTCTGCCCTTTTGCAATACAACTTCATTCATTACCGGTAAAACTCTGGCTTCGGAATCAAGGTCGGCCAACTTTGATCCAGCTAACAAACCCTACAGAAAAGCAAGAAGGTGTTTACAGAGTCTCAGAGGTCCCGGGGCCTCAGCCTGAAACGGAGCAAAGGAAGGGAGTTACATCATCATGCTCCCCCAAGACTCGTGGTGACCTTGTTGGGGATGAGTCCAGCAAGAACGCTGCTCACAAAGCCCTCTCTCTACCCAGCCCAAGGTGCATCCTGAAAACTTTCCCCGCCTGTTCCCGGAGGGTGGCGCTGCCATCCCAGCCTGGGCCCACGGCCGCCGGTCGCTTCCCGGCTGCTGCGGGAAGCCGCCGCTCGGTCTCCAGCAGGCCGACGCGGGGGTTCGCGCCCGGTAGGGGGCGCCGCCGGCCCAGGCGCGGCTGCTCCCTCCGCCCACCCGGAGGCGGCTGCCGCGAGCCGAGCCGGGCGCGAGTGCACTGCGAGGCGGGCCGCGGGGAGGGAGGCGCGAAGAGGGCGCGAGGGTGGCAGCCAGAGGGAGCCGCCGCCCGTGGCCGCTCGGGTCCCCGCGGGGCGCATGGGGCGCTTGGAGGCGGGATCGCGTGCGGGCTCCGCGCCCAGCTTTCTGCTGCTGTGAGAAGCCGCGCCGGGACGCCCCCCAGACCCGGAGCCGCCGGTAGGATGACCATGGCCGGGGGCAGGAGGGGACTGGTGGCTCCGCAAAACACGTTTCTGGAGAATATTGTCCGGCGGTCCAATGGTAAGAGGCGCATTCGGGTTTTGGTCACTCAGGCTTTCTACCCGTGCCTTTATTGCAGACGCCTCCCGCCGCCCCGCGGCCGCAGCTGCCGCAGAACCCGCGGGCGCCCCGGGCTGCCTTCGCCAGGCAGGGCAAGGTGGGCAGGGCGGGGCGGGGTCTGATGGACTCCCTTCCCAAGGGGAGAGCTCCCCTCGGGGTGCCTCTTGGGCCTTTCTCACGGCGTCTCGGTCTCATCTCCAAGAGAGCGTGACAGCCGCCGAGCGAAGTCCTGGGAAAAGTGATGGGAAGCTGCAGTGCGCTCTCCATCGGTCCTGCCCACCCCCGGCCAAGGCTCTCGGGGCGCTCGGGCTACTCCTCGGGGCGCGCCTCTCCTTAGCGAGAGCCAGCGGGAGAGATGGGCAACTCTAGGTCCTGGCTTCCTGCGTGATGAGATGCAGCTGTGTCCACTTCCCATCCCTGTAGCCAGAAAGTCTGAGGTGTAGGGACTGGGGACTTAGGGATGTGCAGTCAGCTTCTGCCCCTTCACCCACTCACGCCCTTTGTGGTTAAATTAAGGTTCGTGAGGGGCAGATGGCTTTCCTGAGGTCAGGCAGGAAGTGGAGGGCACAGGTGCGGAGAAGGCTAAGTGGTCACCTGTCGTATTTCCTCTTTTCCAGTCCTACAGCTGTGTTTTACTCCACTCTTAAGTCTTGGTCACCTATAAATTCTCAAACTCATCACGCCTATAAATAGATTCATTACCCAATAAACCGATTCTCAGCATTCATCTGTATCTCTGTGGCGTTAAGATGGATAGTAGCATGAAGCTACTTGGAAGGCGAGAGTCCTAGGGACAGGGATTCAAAGGACAAATTTCAGATGCATTTCGGACCCTCGGGTGGAGAGACCCCAGCTAACTCACTTGCAGAGCAAGTGGGAGTCCTGGTAGTTAGAAGGTGCAGCCCCAACAGTTCATCAAACAGCTACAACAAAAGAAAGCCAAGTCTCTTTGTGGGTTCCTGGACCCCTTTTCTTCCAGAGACAGACGACATTCTTCTACCAGGAGGACAAGAGGAGTTAGCTCAGGAAATGGTTTTAATTGTATAAATATCACTGTTTCAGAGCCTTAAGGGGATGTGTTTAAAACGATGAGTTTACATTGGATTTGGTTAGGGATTCTGGGAAAGGGCATGAGAAGTGACTTATGCTACTAGTAAATACTCTTTAATTAAAGTGTGACTTAAGTTTATTTTATAATAAAACACATCAATTACCATAGCAAATCATCATGTATTAAGTACTTTATTAGAAATAATCACTTCTTCCTCATGTGCCTCTTAAGAATAAGAATATTGAAAAGTATCTCACCTTTCCCTTTAAGGTCTTCTTTATTCAAACTAAGGTGGCTTTTAAAGCAATGTCACAGTCATTACCTGGGGATGGAAAGGGATGATAATTACTATGTGAATGTCCACAATGAACTTTTCTGCCATAAAAAAGCTGGAAGTGTTTGTGGATTTTTAATAAAATCATTTAAGAGCTTCTGTGCCATTGTTATTGTCCTGTTAAGGGGGTATGAAGGCGATCTTGCAGATTTGGGGATCCCATTGTCAGTGACATCAACTTTCTCATAAACAACAGTGACAGTTTCTTTTCTTTCTTTCTTTCTTTTTTTTTTTAAGGAGAGGGGAAACCCTGTATGTAATGTATACTGCGTATGTTTTTGAGTGGAGGGAGCAGGAAGTGAACCTTACATGTTAAAGTCAGAAAGTTCCCTGGGTTTGTAGGAAAACCTTAATCATCTTGGAGCTGACAAGGCAGGAAACCTTTTAGTTTAGTTTATCTTGTTAGAGACACGTCTCTGAAAGCATTCATAGGATGTCAATAGAATAAATTGCTGGGAATATTATTATTGTAGGTATTTTCAGCACTAGTTCCAACAGTTTGATTTCAATTAAACAGCCAAACAACATTATCAACAAAACAAAATATTTTGGGAGAGGTGGATAAACTGTTAAAATTATCTGTTTTTCAAAAGAAAAGATTCTGATCTTGAAATATGGGATTTGATTGTTTAGTGATCACTTTTATAATATTTCTTGAGCAGGAATGGAAGAAAAAATGTGAACTCTTAGAAATATCACAATATCTGCATGCATTATGTTATTTTACCGTGATGGAAACAGTCTATTTAAAGATATTGATTGTCTCATTCTAGACTCCACAAGCCTGTTTTTGGAGATTAGAGTATTTAAATAGCATTTACCTTTAAATAGAAATAGCAATACTTTATGATTACTTTGTTAGGTATTTTTCCCCCATGGTCCTGTGTGGTTCCTCTTTTACAGATCAGAAAACTGAGTCCTAGAGTGACTTATTTAAAGTGACATAGCAGAAAGTGCTAGTGGCTGGTGTTTTTAAGAGAGTATCTACTAAACATCCTTCTTATAGCATTGTTTCTCCAGCCCTTATAACAGTCTGTGGAACTATTTCTATCACCCTTAAACCCACACATATTATATGCTGATGAAATAATAGAATTGGCTTTGTTTGGGATTGTTTGAATATCTGGTGTCTAGAACATCATAGAACTGTAGGATGAGACAGAGCCTAAATATTTCTAGTCTCCCTCTCCTTTGCCAAAATTGTGTAGATAAAGAAATGGATGTGGCTCAGCATCTGTGGCTCAACGGGCTAAGGCACCAGCCATGTACACCTGAGCTGGCGGGTTCAAATCCAGCCCGGGGCCGCCAAACAACAATGACAGCTGCAACCAAAAAATGGCTGGGTGTTGTGGCAGGCGCCTAGCCCAGGTACTTGGGAGGCGGAGGCAAGAAACTCGCTTGAGCCCAGGAATTGGAGTTTGCTGTGAGCTGTGATGCTACAGCACTCTATCCAGGGTGACAGCTTGAGGCTCTGTCTCGGGGGGGGGGGGGTGAAGGAAGAAATGGATGCAAGTAACTTTCTTCATAAAGGCAGAACTCATGAGGCCCCAAGCCACTTGACTTCAGCATCATGTTCTTTAAGGTACACCGGGCAAGATCTTTCCTTGTGTTACCATTATATTCTCTAGGGAAGCATAATTTCCCAGTGGAGATTAAATAAAATGTTATAACAACAAGAAAAACATCCATTTTGGCTAACAGCCATGCTACCACATCCAAACAGAATAATAGGGCAAAGGAGAGGCTAATTATATTTCAAGGAAGCACAGTCCTTCACCTTTGTTAGTGATTTAGCTGAAGGCATAGGCGTGATACAGACACTTAACATTTGTGTGCCCCTTTATTTGCCTCACAAGTCACTTTTAGTAGAATATCACTTGGGATCCTCATAAGCCAGCAGGGGAGGGACAGAGTCTCCATTTTAGAGTGTAAGGCACTAAGAATCCTCAAGTTAAGTGATTTATGTACAGTTAGTAGTAAGAGGCAGAGTTAGCAACAGGCAATAAGAGGCAGATCAAGGACTAATTGGCGGTTGTTACTGGTTTATTCATTTAACAAAGATTCATTGAGTATATTGAACACTGGGGATACAGTGGAAAACAAGAAACCCTCAGTATCCTCATTATGATTAGTAAGTTATATTCTCTCTGTCTTTTTTTTGATACACAGTCTCACTATGTTGTCCTCGGTGGAGTGCGGTGGCGTCACAGCTCACAGCAATCTCCAAATCTTGGACTTAAGAGATTCTCTTGCCTCAGCCTCCCAAGTAGCTGGGACTACAGGTGCCCAGTGCAATGCCTGGCTATTTTTTGGGTGTAGTTGTCATTGTTGTTTGGCAGGCCTGGGCTGGGTTTGAACCTGCCAGCTCTGGTGTACGTGGCTGGCGCCCTAGCCACTGAGCTACAGGCACCGAGCCTAGTAAGTTATATTCTTTAAAAAAATTTTTTTATTATTTATTTTTATTTTTTTTATTTTTTCTAGTAAGTTATATTCTAATGAATCTCAGTGCAAGGTTCTCATCCCTACTCTATAGTGTTGATTGGCTGCAACTGTTATGTAGTCCCGTCACTGTATTTAAAAAAACACTCTTAAGGTTTTGTTAGTGGTCTTTCTGGCACTAATAAGTACTTCAACTTTCCTTGATACATATTGAATCTCAATCGGAAGAAAGATTTGATAATTACCTTTTTTTTGTTTGTTGTAAGTAGTCAGCAGGAATAAGTAAACCCCAGATTTGGGACAGCGCCTGTGGCTCATCGAGTAGGGTGCCAGTGCCATATACTGAAGGTGGCGGGTTCAAATTCGGCCTTAGCCGAACTGCAAAAGAGAAAAATGGCTGGGCATTGTGGCAGGCGCCTGTAGTCCCAGCCACTCAGGAGGTGGAGGCAAGAGACTCGCCTTAGCCCAGGAGTTGGAGGTTGCTGCGAGCTGTGTGACACCATGGCACTTTACCGAGGGGCAATAAACTGAGACACTGTCTCTACAAAAAAAAACAAAACAAAAAAAAAACCCGGATTTGATTTGATTTTGGTTGTGATCATCAAGTGATTGCTTTAAATCCTAATGCTTTGTTGCCATATAGGCAAAGCCAACCTGATTTTCTTTATGTTAATGGTTGGAAAGTGTTGTTCTGGAATATTTTTTGATGGTTGCTTAAATCTGCAGGCACTCGTCCGCATGCTCACTGAAGCAAATAGGAGATCTGTCTCAGGAAGAATAGCAGACCTTGGTGCCAGGAAACTACAAAAATATTACTCTAAATGGTCCCGTTCTAGGCAGAACATATGTTTTAGCGTTCAAGAACCTATATCAAACAATTGTAGGTGCCAATAAGAATCCATGCACATTAGCAGGAGTGAAACACAGCACATTTTGGTACAGATTTATGTACATGTATAATTTACAGATTGCTAAATCAGCTGTGTTTTTGTATAGTGTTAATTTGGTTCAGGTTGTTGATATAATTGGTTAGCAAACAGGATGAGAGCCAGGGGTAATGTTATGTCTCCTCGTAGATGTGTTGAGCCATGGTAAAATTTATAAAACAGAAAACTGGTTAAAATCCATTGTTAGGGGAATGGATAATAGTCTGGATTATTACCAGCTCAAGAGAGCTTGCTTTTTCTTGCAGTAGGTTCTTCAGTCAAGGCTCAGCTGTCTTTCTCTGAGAGTGTCAAAAAGTTAAGTCTATTGATTTGATGTTAGCTGGAAGACTGAGAGAATGAAATCTTGTGATTTAACATTAAGGCAATAAAGCTTCTGAACGCCGTGATTGTTACAAAGTCATTCTATTTTAATAATCTATCCTAATAGAATGGATGCCTTTGAGGAACACTGTAGGTAAATTGCATCCTTGGCTTCATTCGTTCCAACACCAGCTCTTCCTTTATGGTTGGACTTCATTTGGCAGTAGATCCTTGAAGCTCTTCAATTCTTTCCTTCACTTTATTTTCAGTTAGTTAATAGCCTGTAAGGAATCCTTTTCATAGAATGAGTATCTGCTTTATACATTTCGGATATTTGAACCATCAGTGTTTTTGTTTCTCTCTCTCAGTGACCACACCTATAACTGGTGAGAAAGAGAAATGACAGAATCTTAGATCTGAAGGGATTTGATTTACATTTCCTTTTCCGGTGTTTGAATCTTCTCCAGACGATCCTTCCCAGTGGTCCAGCCCGTGCTTGACTAACTTCATTGATGGAACACTTAAGAAAATGCTGTTTTTAAGCAATTATAATTACAAATCTTTTCTTTCTTTTTTCCTCTTCTTCTTTTCCTTCTTAGCTATCGTTTGGTCTCACCAAAATATGTCCTTTTATGGGTACCATTCATTTGAGGTCCGTCCCATGGAACAAAACTGACCTAGCCTACTGCTTTTTCCAGTTGCAAACCTTTTAAGAAAATTGATGTTATTTTGTCTCGATTCTTCTTCTTTTAACATTTTTTTCCTTATTATTTAATGTCACTAATAGTATAAAACAATTGTGAACATCTGAACACATTTCTGTAAAGCGACTAATGTATCACAACCACCTATGTCAAGAAAGAGAATCTTGCCAGCATTGCAGAAGCTACCTGTGGTCTTCTGACGCCAACTCCTTTACTCTTCTCTCAAATGGAGCCATCTCCTGATTTTATAGTGATTGCTTTCTTGCTTTGCCTCATAATTTTACCACTTTGTTTTGCATTTCTGAACACTATAGTTTATTTTCATGTGTCTTTCTTTGAGCTTTATTATACACGGGGTCGTGCACCACATATTCTGTTGTCGGTTGGCAATTTCATCATGTTGTTGCGTGTACTGTTGATTGATTTTCACCGGCGTAACATGCTTTATGTTGAGGCCATACCACACTTAAAAAAAAATCCATTTGGCTGTTGATGGACACATGGGTTGTTTCAGTTTTGTGCTCAAGTGCTGCTACCAACATTCTTGCACATGTCTTTTGGTGCATGTGAGCACACATTTCTCTTGGGTATATGCTTAGGATGCACATCATTAACTGTGGTAGGTGTTGCCAAACAGTTTTCCAAAGGGTTTGTATTAATTTACACTCCCACAAACAGTATGTGAGCATTTCTATCACTCTATATCCTTGTCCACATTTGGTATTTTCTTCTTTTTTCTTTAAGCGCAACATTGCCCAGATAATCTAGTAACTAATAAAAGAGAGTCATTTATAGTTATGTTAATAGTGAGTACATGATCAAAATGAAATGAAAACAAAATCGGCTCTTGCCCTTTGAGAGGCATCAGTTTCTACTGTGTTTTTGAATGTTTTCACTGAGGAGCTTCCTCACACGTGATTGTAAATGACATGAAAGACTTGTACAGTTAGAATTATGGGCAAAAGACACATGGAAGGGTGGCAGGGTTTTAGTGTGTATGTTTAAGAGATTGATTTTCTTAAATTGTGGAGCAATAAACCCTGGGGACAGAGATTATGTAAGAATTAGAGCTGGAAGAGAGAAGGAACCAGGAAGTGAATGATTTATATTTGTTTCAGTGAAAGAAATAAAATGACTGAAGGCAGGACACAGATTTAGTTGAGGAATTAAAACTCAAAGGAAAATTAAAACAAAAAGCAAAGGTTGGCTTATGGTTCAGTTTGATAAGCCTGGTGGACTTGCTGTGTGTCCAGTACTGTGCTGGAGACTGGGAATACCAAAGTGAATGAGACTTTTGTGATTTTGGGTCTTCACTGAGGAATCTCTGCTGAAGACCAGCATGCTTTTTAAACCTCAGCAAAGATTTAAGAGATGTTATACTGATTCAACACTTACTACATATTTTCCCCTTATAAACACCTCACCCAAAATTATTCTTAGATTTTATAGCTATTTCTTTTTTTGTGAGGTTGGATGTGGGATGACCAGATTCCATAAGTGAATTAAAAGGAGAAGATTGCAGAATATGTGAAGCTTTGTTGTCATGCGGTGAAGTTTTCTTAAAAAAATCCTCATTCTCCTGGGATATCCCACTGCTGTCTTTGACATACTGTCTTGGGTTGCTCTTCCTCTGTTGGGTTTTCAGCATATCCTGGATGCTGGGATTCGTTTGCTGCTCTGGTTGTTCTCTGTACAAGTGCGGTCTTGCTGAACAGGTTGCAGTCTGGCCAACTTCAGCATCTCCTTCAGTTCTCATGGTCTCCCCTCCAATGGTCAAGTGCTCCTGTTGATGACAAAACTACTAAAATTCTTCTGATTAGGTATTATAGAGTTACACCAATTTTCAATTTGCTTACTCAGACTAAGATTGTTCATTATGTAAATTAAAATGACAACTCTTTTGATTAGTCCTATGCTGCATAAAACGGATGTTCTGAAATTAGTTGAGCCAACCCTATAATTATTAATGCAATTATTAATTGAGAGTGCCTCAAAAACATCATTTCCCATAGCTTTGTACAAGTTCTGCAATGACATCAGGCACTTCTGTAAAGAAGAGAAATGGTTTCTCATCTTCTTGTTCCCGTAAGAAGTGATGCAGGCATCCCCCACTGGCATTCTCAGAGTGCTGGAGTCAGCAGTTGAAAGATAATACCAAGCTGGCAAATTTTACTGATCTTTACCTCCATGCTTAACTTTGGTTTGTATTAATATTAAGAGTGAAGTTGGGCTCCGTGCCGGTAGCACAGTGGTTATGGCGCCAACCACATACAGCCCAGGCCAGCTAAGCAACAATGACAACAGCAACCAAAAGTAGCCGGTGTTGTGGTGGGCGCCTGTAGTCCCAGCTACTCGGGAGGGTGAGGCAAGAGAATCACTTGAACCCAAGTTTGAGGTTGTTGTGAGCTGTGACACCATGACACTCTACTGAGGGTGACAAAAGTGAGCCTCTGTCTCAAAAAAAAGAGAGTGAAGTTGGAAAATGTATCTTAATGTATCTTGGACTAGAACGTAATGATGACGGCAAAGAAAATGGAGTTAATTTGAGTGACAAGACTATATTTCTTTCTTTTCTTCTTTTTTCTTTTTTTGAGACAGAGTCTCACTTTGTCACCCTTTGTAGAGTGTTGCGGCATCATAGCTCAGAGTAACCTCAACTCTTGGTCTCAAGTGATCCTCCTGCCTCAACCTCCCGAGTAACTGGGACTACAGGTGCCCACGACAGCGCCCGGCTAGAGGCAGAGTCTTTTTAGAGACAGAGTCTCGCTCTGGCTCAGGCTGGTCTCAAACTCCTGAGCCCAAGTGATCCACCTGCTTCGGCCTCGCAGAGTGCTAGGATTACAGATGTGAGCCAGCGCACCTGGTCCCTGCCTGACTTTCTTGCTGTCTGCCTTTAGTCTGTGTCACCATCTGTCACTATCATCCATCTTTGTCACTGTCTGTCATTGCAGTCTGCCTCTGCCAATGTCCATCTGCCCCTGTTATCCGTCTTTCTAGTCTCTGCCTCTATCTGTCCATTTCTGTCTCTGTCCATCTGTTGATCTCTGTCCAGTTCTCCCTTCACTTGGTCTCAGTAGCTGCTCCCCTGCGTGTCTGTCTGAGCTCCTTATTTCTCCTTCAAGACCACCTTTCTCCATTTCTCCTTTCTCCACTCACCAGCGTGCTCATGGTCAAAGATGTCTGTTCAACTCTATACATCTCTCAGCGTTAGTGTCTTAGTTTTCATTTTGGAGAGAAAATCTCATTGTCCTAGCCCTGACTGTGGATTATTCAGCCAGTAGTTCATTGCTGGTCTGGTCTTCTGTCACTTGAACCTGAGTGATGGGGTGGGATATGAAGTTTTGTGACATGTACTGTGGAGCAGATAAAGCTAGACAGGGAAGTTGGGCATAGCTGTCAAATGGCAGGTATGTTCCCTGTGTTCTTGTCATGCCTGCGACAAAGTACAGTAGAACCTCTGTAAGTTGACCCCCCGCCCCCAGAGACTGTAACAAACTGGTCAACATATGGAGGTGGTCAACATAAGGAAATAGGCCTACAGTGTTGATATGCACATGTAATGCATTTCCAGTCTACGAAAATTAGGTCAATTTAAGGAAGTAGTCAACATAGGGAGGTGGTCAACTATGAAGTTTCTACTGTATACACTCAAATATTTATTGTTTTAAACTGAGCTGCTTTGAGATTCCCCCATTCACTTTGGTGCTGTACTCTATCCCTGCTAAGACAGTTTTAAAATAACACAGGAAGAAGATGTGAAACTAACTTTTAAAAACTCCTTTTTGTAGTAATGGTTAATTAAAAATTTTTTTTCGTAGAGAAGGTTTTGTCCTGTCACTCAGTTTAGAGTGCAGTGGGGCTTGGTTTCATCACAGCTGACTACAACTTCAAAGTCTTGGGCTCACGTGATCCTTCTGTCTTATCCTCCAGAGTAATTAGGACCACAGGTGTGCATCATAAAATCCCACTAATTTTTCTATTTTCTATAGAGAATGTGCCTCTTGGAGAGACTGGTTTCAAACTCCTGGCCTCAAGTAATCCTCCTACCTTAGCCTCCCAAAGAGCTAGGATTACAGGCATGAGCCACCATACACAGCCTTTTAATACTTTTATATTGCTTACTTTGAGTTATTATTTTTGAGTTCTGTTGATGAACTTGTGTGCGTATGTTATTCACTAATGGTCTAAGGCAGTGGTTCTCAACCTTCCTAATGCCACAATGTATTTTCATTGTGAAAAAGGGGTTGTGACCCACATGTTGAGAACCCCTGGTCTAAGGTTTTGTTCAAAGTGCCAATACAGATATGCATTAAGAAATTATGACTGTAAGATTGAGAATAAAACACCTGATTGATTAATCTATTGAAATACTTTTTAATAATTGGTCATATAAACAATTGCTTTTTAGAAGTAATTCCACATTTCACTGATCTCTTATTTAAAAGTAAAATATCATTTAGTAATAAAAAGTCTATACATTTTTAGGTATATTTTCATTCCTTTTTGTACTTCTTGTGGAACAGATTCATCTGTTTTTATTGTTTTAAAATCCTTAATTTGATGCTGAATGAAGATAGAGGTCATGCTTTTGAGACCATGTACTTAGGGATAACTACTCAGTAAATTAAGTGATTGAGTTTGCTTTTGATATTGAAGTCTTTCTCTGCATTATAATTTATTGACTTAATAAAAATGTATTTCTGTAGGATATTAAAATTAGGGAAAGCAAGTAACTACTGAATTTCTTGGGAGTTCAGTTTGTGTTTTGTAAAGCTTAGGCCCTTGACAATTTAGAACTGTCATTTTTGTGGAATTTTATTGTTGAAAAATACAGTAGATCCACAAAATGACTTTTGCTGATATGAAGATTTAAACGTTTTGTTTAGGTGTATCCTACTGATTTAACTTCTTACTTCTTCTC
This sequence comes from Arctocebus calabarensis, assembly GCA_963573935.1. NCBI lineage: Eukaryota > Metazoa > Chordata > Mammalia > Primates > Lorisidae > Arctocebus > Arctocebus calabarensis. The sequence goes on along the minus strand of CAUYON010066601.1, from coordinate 7,936 downwards.
ATTACCTCCTCTCCATTTTCCCAACCATTACCAAGTCTTGATTTCTTTTGAAGTAATTTCCAGTATGGATTTTTTTTTTTTTTTGAGACAGAGCCTAAAGCTGTCACCCTGGATAGAGCACTGTGGCATCACAGCTCACAGCAACCTCCAACTCCTGGGCTCAAGCGAGTCTCCTGCCTCTGCCTCCCAAGTAGCTGGGACTACAGGCGCCCGCCACAACGCCCGGCCATTTTTTGGTTGCAGCCATCATTGTTGTTTGGCGGGCCCGGGCTGGATTTGAACCCGCCAGCTCAGGGGTACGTGGCTGGCGCCTTAGCCCATTGAGCCACAGGTGCTGAACCTCCAGTATGGATTTTTATTTAGGTTCAGGTGAAACAAATTATTGTTTCCCGGTATTTGTCTAGTGCTTATATAGCTTTTGTTTTCATCATTTATCTCAATCATTATCTATCTATTGTTTCGTTGTTCTAAAAGAAAGTTTATTTTTACTTAAATTTGATTTTTGTAAGAACATTGCTATCCTTAGAAATCTGTAACATTACAAAATATCAGGAAGAGGTGTTCTCTCAATATTTCTAGTATCTCAAGGTATTAGAAGTTGATTGTGAAATATTTACTGTAGCTCTCCAAATAACTGGTGTTGGCAGGGAACAATAAACTTGGGTGAACTGCTTGCTGAACGTAGCTTTTATCTGTGTAATTGCCCAAACTGAGTCACTTTTCTAAGTCATGGCTTTAGTTTCTCCTTTGTTATTTGTGGTAATTATGATGAAAAGCATTTTTTAAATAATTTCTTTTTAGAATATCTCTGTGTTATGCTTTATGGGCAAATGGTAGGTTTAGGATGATTTTGACACTTCTGACTATCGCAGTGGAGCTTGGCTGGTGCCTCATCCACTGAAGAAACTTTACATGGTGGGGGGTGTGGTGTGGAGGGGAGACTTACATTTTTAGAGACTGTTTTACTCTATGAACCAGAGGAAAACTGTGTGTGGTCTGAGGAAGGTTGAATTTAGGAAACCTTATATTTAATTGCACGATTCTTGCAGCTGTACACCTCAGTGGGTAAAAAGGCATCAGAGGGAGGCAGTAGAATCTGGCTAATTTGCATCAAAGACCTGGAGACAGAGGAAACTTTCAGATGAGAGCCAATGAATAAATCATGGCAAGGGCAGCCAGGGCGAACCTACACATTTTGCTGAAAAATTTAGGACCGACTTGATCAGTTTAGAAAATATTAATTTGGAGCTTTAAATTAATATCTGAAGTCTTGAAGCTTCAAAATGGACCATCAAGTGATTGGACATTATACATACTACTTGCAAAAATTATTATTTATATCTATACATCAATATCTATATCTCTCTATATGAGATAGATATAGAAAGAGCATATTTCTTTCCCAAAGACACATTTAGGCATTTTCAGTATATATAAATGGACCCACCAATAGTGATTTATTTCTACAACGTGGTACTTTTACATTAATATGGCATATCACATCATTTCCCACATCCAAACAATTCCAGGAGCAAAACCCTGATACAGTATGTACCACCTGAAATGTATTAAGTTAAATTTAGAGGATGTTTCTGCTATTTTTGAAGTGACCCAAGCTGTATAGAGCCCAGCATTATTCCAAGGCAATGACTAGTTGTTTACTCCACATAGAGGGTGATGGCTTGCAGGTTTCAGGTCTGATTCATTTTTTGGTACATTTCAGTTACTTAGAGGGTCAGATTTTATTGCTGTGAGAAATATGGAGATTTTGGCTTGGCGCCCGGAGCACAGAGGTTATAGTGCCAGACACATGCACTGAGGCTGGCAGGTTAGAACCCACACTGGGCCAGCTGAACAATGACAACTGCAATCAAAAAAAAGCTGGGCGTTGTGCTGGGCGCCTGTAGTCCCAGCTACTTAGGAGGCTGAGGCAGGAGAATCACTTAAGCCCAAGAGTTTGAGGTTGCTGTGAGCTGTGACACCATAGCACTCTACAGAGGGCAACATAGTGAGACTCTGTCTCCCTCCCCTACCCCCCGAATGGAGATTTAGTTCAATCTATCCCTCACCCCTCTCCCCAGAGGTTTGCCCATAAGTCATTAGGGATGATCTTGTGACTAGAACCTGACTTTTTGTCGTCCCCTTTTGTGTTCTTTGAAATGGTGCTCTGGGAACCATTGGGATTTCTGGGGAAGGGAAAGAGTGAATTAATAGTGTGTCTTTTACTCCCCATTCTTGCATTGGTTTGTTGACCAGATTCCTTGGTTCTTCATGTAATCTCAGGACCTCTTTATCACTAGGCAGCCCCTGCTTTGTAAAGTCTCCATATGGCCTCTCCAGTAGCATGGACGGACTTCTCACACAGGAGTCTGGGACTCCCAGTATGTAAAAGCGGATGCTGCCAGACCTCAAGGCCCCAATATTGTACATTGATGTTCTCAATGGGTAGTTTCTCATCCCTCAGCCTTCTTCCACTCTCCCTCTTTCCAAGTCTCCAAAATCCTTTATATTACTCCATGTGACCATGTGCACCCATTGTTCAGCTCCCACTTATAAATGAGTACATGTGGTATTTGTTTTTCTGTTTCTGAGGTACTTCATTCACTTAGGATGATAGCTTCCAGTTCTATCCAAGTTGCTGTGAAAGACATTATTTCATTCTTTTTTATGACTGAGTAGTATTCCATGGTATATATATGAACATTTTCTTTTCTTGCTTTTTTTTTGAGACGGAGACTCAAGCTATCACTCTGGTAGAGTGCTGGGGTGTGACAGCTCACAGCAACCTCCAACTTCTGGGCTTATGTGATTCTCTTGCCTCAGCCTCCCGAGTAGCTGGGACTATTGGCATCTGCCATAATGCCCAGGTATTTTTTGGTTGTAGTTGTCATTGTTTGACAGGCCTGGGTTGGATTTGAACCCTCTAGCTCTGGTGTATGTGGCTAGCACCTTAGCCACTTGAGAAAAAGGTGCCACCATATACCACATTTTCTTAATCCACTCATCACTTGATGGGCACTCAAATTGGTCCCATATCTTTGCATTTGTGAATTTCACTGTGATAAACATATGAGTGCATGTGTCTTTTTGATATAATGACTTCTTTTCCTTTGGGTAGATACCCAGTAGTGGCATTGCTAGATTGAATGGTAGGTCTACTTTGAGTTCTTTGAGGAATCTCCATACCTTTTTTTTATAGAGGTTGTACTAATTCATATTCCCACCAATACTGAATGAGTGTTCACTTTTCACTGCATCCATGCCAACATCTATTTTTTTTTCTTTGACTTAAAAGATTGCCATTCTGACAGGGGTAGGACAATATTTCATTGTGGTTTTAATTTGTGTTTCTCTGATGATTAGTGATGTTGAGAATTTTTTCATATGTCTCTTGGCCATTGGTATTTGTTCTTTTGAAAAATGCCGTTCATGTCTTTTACCCACTTTTTAATGGGGTTATTTGCTTTTTTTCCTGCTGTTTTATTTGATTTCTTGGTAGATTCTGGATATCAGTCCTTTGTCAGATGTACAGTATGTAAATATTTCTTTCAATTGGTAGGTTGTCTGTTTACTCTGTTGACTATTTGTTTTGCTATGCAGAAACTTTTTAGTTTAATTAAGTCACACTTATTTATTTTTGATTTTGTTATATTTGCTTTTGGGGTCTTAGTCATAAGTTCTTTGTCCAGGCCAATGTCCAGAAAAGGTTTTCCTAACTTTTCTTCTAGGATTTTTATGGTGTTAGGTCTTACATTTAAGCCTTTAAGCCGTCTTGAGATAGTTTTTATGTATGGTGAGAGATAGGGATTCATTTTCATTCTTCTGCATGTGGCTCTCCAATTTTACCAGGACCATTTGTTGAATAGGGTGTCCTTTCTCCAGTGTATGTTTTTGTCTGCTTTGTCAAAGATCAGTTGGTTGTAGGTGTATGGTTTTATTTCTGGGTTCTCTATTCTGTTCCATTGATCTATGTGTCAGCTTTTATACCAGTACTATGCTATTTTGGTTACTATAGACTTGTGGTATAATTTGAAGTTAGATAATGTGATGCCTCCAGATTTGTTCTTTTTGTTTCAGATAGCTTTATTTAACAGATATTCCCTACAAGCTTCTGCTCAACTGAACAGCAAAGGGAGACTGGTTAGCAGGGGTCTTTAAACTTTTCATTTAGTGGTATCTTTTGGGTCCGGGTTCCAATTCTACCCATCCATTGCATTTCTCCAAGATGATGTGTGGTATGGAAGTAAGCAGAATTTGCACGATTTCTATTGCCTCTTTTTCCTGGGTCTCTGGCACTGGTCCCCCGCCTGCTGATTACTGGGTGCCCAGCTGATCTGTGGGGCTCACGTCTGCAGCTGGTGAAGTTATATTCCACTCTTTTAGATGAACCAGAACTTGGTGCTCCTCCCCCACTCAATGTACATGCTCTTTTTCTCTGTCTCTGTGTGTATCTGATTTGATCAGATGTAGGCTCTCACTGGCTCCACGGCTCACCTCTGATATTTTCCTGGTACCCACCCACACCCCCATAGTTGATCCTAGCCTTGAGAAGTTTGATATGCAGCGCTTGGCTATAAGGTCAGCTCACTCTACTTTCCAAGACCTTTGAAAGAGGGAATTCCTAGATGTTCTATCACAGAATGTCAAGGGAATCTTGCTTCCTGGGAGCTATGATGTTTTGCTTGTGTTAGTAATGAGAGGAAACCATTCTGGAGTTTTAAATTCTATGATGAGAATCTTCTGAGTGGATGATAGGCTGATGATTTTACTCCAACTGCATTTCCTATATTTATGCTTCTTTACTGAAGTTAAACAATACGTTAATAGGCTTAGTTTTTCCCAAATGGAGCTGTAATATGTACTACAGAGGGGAATGTATGCAGAATTATGAATACCTTTAAAAGATGATCAGAATACTTTTATTAGAAGTTGCAGTGATGGGTGGCACCTGTCAGTAGGGCACCAGCCCCATATACTGCAGGTGATGGGTTCGAACCCGACCCTGGCCAAACTGCAACAAAAAATAGCCAGGCATTGTGGCGGGCACCTGTAGTCCCAGCTACTTGGGAGGCTGAGGCAAGAGAATCGCCTAAGCCCGAGAGTTAGGGGGTAGCTGTGAGCTGCGATGCCACAGCACTCTACCAAGGGCAACAAACTAAGACTCTGTTTCTAAAAAAAAAACCCAAAAAACCCAAAAAGAAGTTGCAGGGATATCTGGAGCTTGAAATTTATCTTTCTCTCATTTTTTAGTAAATGAAAAAAATCAATAACTGAATCATTTATGATTAAATTAATTAAAAATAAGTGTATACTTGTTTTTATTAAAGTAATATAAATTCTTGGTTGCAAAATGAAAAATAACCATTTAATTCCTTGTCCCTCCTCCCATCCTACTCACTAGAGGCCATGTCTTCTAATTTTGCCTCTTTCTTTTTATAGTTTCCCCTGTTTTTACCATGTTCTAACATGCATTAAGGCTCTTTCCAGATACATTGATTTCAGGTATTATCTGTTGACTTCTGTTAATTTAATTGAAGTTTTAGCTTACTTAATCTTACTCTCTACCTTCTCCTCCTAATACAGTTGTATTATTCCCTTGTTATCTTTGCAAATTTAAGGAAAATATTTATATCTTTAAAAAAAATTAAATCCTCTCCCCCCTTTTTTTCTCAGAGATAGGGTCTTGCACTGTCACCTAGGCTGGAGTGCAGTGGTATCATTATATAGCTCACTGAAGCCTTGAACTTCTGGGCTTAACCAATCTTCCTGCCTCAGCCTCCTGAGTAGCTGGGACTATAGGCACACACCACCATGCCTGGATACTTTTTAAAATTTATTTTATTTTATTTTAGTTTTTATACTTCCTTTTAGTATCACACCTGGACATTATCACTTTTTTTGACACCGAGTCTTGCTCTATTGCCCAAGCTAGAGTGCAGTGGCATCATTACAGCCCCCTGCAACCTCAAACTTATTCCCAGGCTCAAGGAATCTTCCTGTGTGTCAGCCTCGTGAGTAGCTGGGACTACAAGTGTGTGCCACCATGCCTGGCTTATTTGCCTATTTTTTGTAGACATGGTCTTGTTATGTTTCTCAGGCTGGTCTTGAATTGTTAGCCTCAAGTGATCCTCTCCTCTCAGCCACCCACTAGGATTACAGGCATGAGCCACCGTGTCTGGCCAATCTCTTATTCTCATCATCATTTTTCTCTTCTCTCTCTCTAAACTCTTATCCTCTGTATTTTTAGCGTGGGAATTGATCAGATTATATTTGGATACTTGTAATTAAATATTCCATGTGTCACTATATATTGGTTTTAAAAATTAGAAATTAATGACATATTACCTTATTCCTACAATGACATGACAGTGTGATTTGGTTTCCCTTCTTGCACAGTTTTCTTTGATTTTTCAATTATAATTCTCTTTCCTGCTTCCCAAATTATATTCCTTTATTGACTTTATATGTCCAGATGCAAAAGGATATTAAGTCCTGACCTCCTGTACCCCTAGGTCACTCTCTTTTGAAACTTCTATTCTCTGAACCATTTAGCATTGAATAATTTCTATTAGGTTACTTCCCTGCTTTCTGCATCTAGAGCCCCTTTTTTCCGGTTCTCTTCTTGCCTTCTTTTTTGCTTTACTCCCTCATTTTGCTGGTATATATTCTCAAGTAAGAAAGAATATGTGGGAAAGACATTCCTCAAATCTCTGCACATCTTTATTTATTCTCATGTTTGATTCTTTTTAATTTTAAAAATAAATGTCCTCTGGTCTTTTCTTGTGTTGTTCTTTCTGCTATTCTTTCTTTTTTTTTTTTTTTTTTTAGACAGAGCCTCAATCTATCACCCTAGGTAGAGTGCTGTGGCATCACAGCTCACAGCAACCTCCAGTTCCTGGGCTCAAGTGAGTCTCCTGCCTCCATCTCCCAAGTAGCTGGGACTACAGGCACCTGCCACAACGTCCAGCCAGCTTTCATTGTTGTTTGGCGGGCCCGGGTTGGATTCGAACCTGCCAGCTCAGGTGTACGTGGCTGGCGCCTTAGCCGCTTGAGCCACAGGCGCCGAGCCCTTTCTGCTATTCTTTCAATAGTGCGTGTTGTTCCTCTGGGACTGATTGAACATGTCTTATTTTTTTCTCTTATGTTTCTTGTCTCTTTCTCTTTCTGTATCACTTTCTGTTAGACTTTATTTTCTAACATGTGAATTTTTAATGCTTTCATTAGTTATTATGATTATTTTTGAGACAGTCTTATTATGTCACCCTCAGTAGAGTGCTGTGGTGTTATAGCTCACAGCAACCTCAAACTTTTGAGCTTAAGCAATTCTCTTGCCTCAGCCTCCCAAGTAGCTGGAAATATAGATGCTCACCCCCGAAACTGGCTATGTCGTTGTCATTGCTGTTTAGCTGGCCCAGGCCGGGCTTGAACCTGCCAACCTGGGTGTATGTAGCTAGCGCCCACTGAGCCATGGGAGCCGCCCAATTGCTATTATTTTTAATTGACAAGAGTTCTGTTTCTCTTATGGGATTCCCCCACCCACCTCCTAGTATCCTGCTTTTGTTGTACAGATATAATACCTCTTGAATCTCTCTGAAGATTTTTTAAAAATAATTTTATTGAATCATAATTGTGTACATTGGTGCAATCATAGGGCACGATGTGCTTCATATACATTCAGAAATATTTTGATCGTACTGTTACAGATAGCCTTCATGGCATTTTCTTGATCACTATATAAAGACCTTGATACTCTACCTTTAATAAGTTTCACCAGTACCCTGCTAAGGTGCACCGTAGGTGTGTTCCCACTAATTGCCCTCCCTCCACCCATCCTCCCCCCTCCCCTCCCCTCCCTTTCCCCTTTCCCTGTATTCTTGTGCTATAACTGGGTTTTAGCCTTCATATGAAAGCTATAAATTAGCTTCATATTAGGGCT
>CAUYON010066599.1:0-17502 GCA_963573935.1 Arctocebus calabarensis | reverse complement strand
ATAGGCTTTAAACCAACAAAGGCAAGGAAAGATAAGGATGGTCACTTCATATTTGTCAAGGGAAACACTCAAAATGAAGAGATTTCAATTACTAACATTTATGTACCCAACCTGAATGCTCTTCAATTTATAAAGGAAACCCTAAAAGACATGAACAATTTGATATATTCTTGCACCATAATAGTCAGAGATTTTAACATCCCTTTGGCAGTATTGCATAGATCCTCTAAGAATAAACTAAACAAAGAACTATTGGACTTATTAACCTTGAGCCTGCAACAGATGGATTTAACAGACATCTACAGAACATTTCACCCTAATAAAACTGAATACACATTCTTCCCAGTTTTTCTACTTTTAGTAGAGTTAGGGTCTTGCTGTTTCTCACACTGGTCTCAAACTCTTGAGCTCAAGTGATCCTTCCACCTCAGTGTCCCAGATGCTATGATTATAGGCATGAGCCACTATGCCTGTTTTTAAAAAATAAATACATATGTTGGCTTGGCACCTGTGGCTCAATGGGCTGGGGCGCCAGCCACGTACACTTGAGCTGGCAGGTTTGAATCCAGCCTGGGCCCACCAGAGAACAATGATGACTGCAACCCCCCCCAAAAAAAATGGCCAGACGTTTTGGCGGGCGCCTGTAGTACCAGCTACTTGGGAAGCAGAGGTAGGAGACTCACTTGAGCCCAGGAATTGGAGGTTGCTGTGAGCTGTGATGCCACAGCACTCTATCCAGGGTGACAGCTTGAGGTTCTGTCTCAAATAAATAAATAAATAAATATAGAAAAATTGTTGGATAGTTGTGATAATTTGAAAAATGCCTCAGATGAGCCATAAATATGGAAAAAACAAAGAAATAGTTAGGTATGTCATGATTGTATAAAATACATGTAGCTACTAGTCTATTTTATTATTCATTACAATAAAATACACACAAATCTATTGTAAAAAGTTAAATTTTATCAAAACTTATATAAACACTTACAGATGTACATGATGCCATTGACTATTGTGAGAATGTAACCAAATGTAAAGATATAGTATTAAATCATAACTGCATAAAATCCTATAGTGCACAATGTACTACAGTCATAATTTCATAGCCATATCCTGTCGCTACTGTGATGAGCTCAAATATTACAAATATCTGCTTAAAATGCTGTGTGACACTCATCATGTCCATATGAGCAGTTCATCTCTCCAACCAATTTTACATGACATTAAAAAGTGATTTGAAAAAAAAAAAGTGATCTTGAATGAGGAGGCGTGGGGAAAGGAAGAGCAGAGAGAGGGAAGGAGCAAGGGGGGTGGAGTCTTGGTGTGTGCCACGCCTTTTGGGGCAAAACACAATTGTAAGAGGGACTTTACCTAACAAATGTAATCGGTGTTGCATTGGTTTCTTGTACCCTCAATGAATTCCCAACAATTAATAAAAAAAAAAAAAGTGATCTCTCATCTCAATGCCTGTAGCTCAAGCGGCTAAGGTGCCAGCTGCGTACACCAGAGCTGGCGGGTTCAAATCCAGCTCAGGGCTGCCAAACAACAGTGACAACTACAACCCAAAAAGAGCCAGGCGTTCTGGTGGGCACCTGTAGTCTTAGCTACTTGGAAGGCTAAAGCAAGAAAATCACTTAAGCCCAGGAGTTGGAGATTGCTGTGAGCTCTGATGCCATGGCACTCTACCACTCTACCCAGGGTGACAGCTTGAGGCTCTGTCTAAAATAAAATAACATAAAATAAAATAGCTGTGAAAGGTGGCTCACACCTGTAATCCTTGCACTTTAAAAAAAAGAACGTGATTTCTCACAGTTCTAAATGTTTTTCGTCATGTATAGTGTAATACTACAAACCATGAAAAACACTATAGGACCCATACAAAATGCCACTGGTGATTCTGGAAGTGCTCCCAAGAAGCAAAGAGAAGTTTAACATTACATAAAAAGTCTGAACAAAGAAGAGACAAGGTCTCTATCTGTGACCCAGGCTTGAGTAGATGGCTCACTACAGCCTTGAACTCCTGGGCTCACGCAACCCTCCCACCTTGACTTCCTGAGTAGCTGGGACTATAGGTGTGCACCATCTTGCCTAATTTATTTATTTAGAGATAGAGTCTCAGCATGTCGCCCTCAGTAGAGTGCCTTGACATCACAGCTCATAGCAACCTCAAACTCTTGGGCTTAAGCAATTCTCTTGCCTCAACCTCCCAAGTAGCTGGGACTATAGGCGCCTACCACAACACCTGGCCAATTTTTTTGTTGCAGATGTCATTGTTGTTTAGTTGGCCTGGGCTGGGCTCAAACCCGCCAGCCTTGGTGTATGTGACTGGTGCCGTAACTACTGTGCTATGGGCACTGAGCCATGCCTAATTTTTTTTAAATCCTTTTTTGTAGAGATGCAGTCCCACTATGTTGTCCAGGCTGATCTTGAACTCCAAGCCTCAAGCAATCCTCCTGACTCCACCTCCCAAAGTGCTGGGATTATAGGCATAAGCTACCATGCCCAGCCTGATACATTTTTATTAATTATAACAAAATCTATAGTTTACCCTAGGGTTCACTCTGTGTTGTACAGGTCTATGAGTTTTGACAGACCCATGTCTTGTATATATGTACCACTATAGTATCATAAGAGTAGTTTTCTTACTGCAAAAATGCCCTGAGCTTCACCTACATTTTCCTGTCTCTCTCCTCCCATGGAATCTCTGGTAACCATTGATCTTGATAATGTCTTTTTTCTTTTTTTTTGGCAGATTCTTACTTCAGCCCTGGGTACAGTGCCATACTGTCATAGCTCACAGCAATCTCAAACTCTCAGGCTTTAAGAGATCCTCCTGTCTCAGCCTCACAAGTACTTGGGACTATAGGCATCCACCACAACACCAGCTAGTTTTTCTATTTTTAGTAGAGACAGGGTCTCACTTTTGCTCAGGTCAGTCTCTTATACCCCTTAACTCAAGTAATCCTCCTGCCTTGGCCACCCAGAGTACTGGGATTACAAGTGTGAGCCACCACGCCTGGCCTTTACTGTCTTTACAGTTTTGCCTTTTATAGAATGCCATTTAGTTGGAATCACATAGTATGTAGCCTTTCAGATTGGCTTATTTCAGTCATAAATATTCATTTAAAGTTCTTTCATGTCTTTTTTAGGGCTTTATACCTTATTTCTTATCACTGAATAATATTCCCATGTATTGGTGTACTCGTTTGTTTATTCTCCTATTGAGGGACACCTTGATTATTTCCAGTTTTTACAGTTCTGACTAAAGCTTCTGTAAACATTCATGTGTAGGCTTTTGTGTAGATATAATTTTTCACCTAATTTTGATAAACATCTAGGAGTACAAGTGCTTGACCACATGGTAAGGCTATATTTAGCATGGAGCAAACTGGGAAACCATCTTCCAAAATGGCTGGGCTATTGTTAATGAGAATGAATTAGAGTAGGCTCGGCACCTATGGCTCAACAGGCTAAGGCGCCAGCCGCGTACACCTGAGCTGGCGGGTTCAAATCCAGCCCGGGCCCACCAAACAACAATGATGGCTGCAACCAAAAAATAGCCGGGCGTTGTGGCGGGTGCCTGTAGTCCCAGCTACTTGGGAGGCAGAGGCAGGAGACTTGCTTGAGCCCAGGAATTGGAGGTTGCTGTGAGCTGTGATGCCACAGTACTCTATCCAGGGTGACAGCTTGAGGCTCTGTCTCAAAAAAAAAAAGAATGAATTAGAGTTTTTGTTTTTCTATATCCTCACCAATATTTGGTACTGTTGGGTGTTTTGATTCAGACTATCTAATAGATGTATATAGCTTTCTCTTTGTTCTTAAAATTTGTAATTCCCTAACGACGTAGGATATTGAACATATTTCCGTGTGCTTATAACCATATATATTTCTTCTTTGGTAAGGTGTGTGTTCTGCTGTTTTATTCTTAGACTGGATTGTTTTCTGTTCTTTTTCTTTTTTAGAGACAAGGTCTCTGTCATGCAAGTTGGATTGCAGTGGTGCAATGAGAGCTCACTGTAACCTTGAACTCCTGGGCTCAAAAGTGATCCTTCTGCCTCAGCCTCTTGAGTAACCAGGACTAGGGGCTCACATTTCTATATCCAGTTAATATTTCAAAAACTTTTTTTTGGAGAGACAGAGTCTCGCTATGTTGCCCAGGGTGATCTTGAACTCCTGGCCTCCAGTGAGATTCTTTGTCTTGGCTTCCTAAAGTGTTGGGAATACCTGAATGAGCCACTGTGCCTAACTTTGTTTTCTTATTTTTGAATTTTAAGAATTCTTTGTGTGTGTTGGATACAAGTCCTTTATTAGAGAAGTTATTTACAAATATTTTTTCCAAGTTTGTGAATTGTCTTTTCATTCTTTTTGTTTGTTTGTTTTTTTGAGACAGAATCTTACTCTGTCGCCCTGGTAGAGTGCTGTACCATCATCATAGCTCACAACAACCTCAAACTTCTAAGCTCACATGATCCTCTTGACTCAGCCTCCCTAGTAGCTGGGACTGCAGACGTGTGCCTCATGCTTGGCAATTTTTTTTTCTATTTTTAGTAGAGATGAAGTCTTGTTCTTACTCAGGTTGGTCTCCAACTCCTGAGCTCAAGGGATCCCACCTGGGCCTCCTAGAGTGCTAGGATTACAGGTGTGAGCCACTGCGCCCAGCCTCTTTTCATTCTCTTAATAATTTTTTTCTCAGAATAGCAGTTCCAATCTAGATTAATTTTATTTATTTTTTGCATGTGGATGTCCTGTGCTTTCAGCAGCACTTTTCGAAATGAATAATATTTCTCTACTGAATTGTCTTTGTTCCTTTGTCAAAGCTCAGTTGACTTTATTTGTATGGCTTTATTTATGGGTTCTTGATTCTATCCCACCAATCTATTCATTCTTTCACCAATGTCATACATGTATTATCTTAACTGTGGCTTTATAGTAAGGCTTGAAGTTGGGTGGTGTCAGGCCTCTGGCTTTGTTCTTCAGTAGTAAGTTGGCTGCTCTGGGTCTTTTAGCTCTCCATACAAACTGTAGAATTAGTTTGTCAAAAGCTACAAAACTATTGTTGGGATTTTTATCAGGATTAAATTGCATCTACAGATTGGGAAGAACTGACACATTAATATTGAGTCTCCCTACTCATGAAAAATGGAATTTATCTTTATCTATTTAGATCTTTGATTTCTTTCATCAGAGCTTTCAGTTATCCTCATACAGAAATTGCATATATTTTGTTAGATTTATCCCTAAGTATTCTGTTTCTTCAGTGCTTATGTAAGAGGCATTGTGTCCAGTTTCAATCTCCAATTGTTCATGTTGGCATGTAGAAAAGTAATTAACTTTTATATACTAACCTTGTATTCTACAACCTTTCAATAATCACTATTTCCAGGAGTTTTTTGTTGATTCTTTGGGATTTTGTTCACATTTTATCCACAAAGACAGACTTCTTCCTTCCCAATTTTCAGACATTTCATTTCCTTCTTTTGCCTTACTGTGTTAGTAAGGACTTCCAGTACAATGTTGAATAGGAGTAGTGACAAGGGATATCCTTGCCTTCTTCCTGATCGTAGGAGAAAGCATCGAATTTTTTCACCATTAAGTACTATATAATGCTAGGTGCAGAGTTATTATAGATGCTATTTATCAATTGAGAAAGTTCCTCTCTACTCCTAGTTCACTAAAAGTTTTTGTCATGTGTTAGATTCGTTAAATGCTTTTTTCTGAATTGATTGAAATAATCACATCATTTTATTTTTTAACCCTGTTGATGTACCTGATTACATTAATTCCTTTTAAAATATTAAATGTGGATGGCACCTCTGGCTCAAAGGAGTAGGGCACCAGCCCCATAAGCCGGAAGTGGAGGGTTCAAACCCAGGCCCGGCCAAAAACTGCCAAAAAAAATATTAAATGTGTATGTATGCCTGAAATAAATCTAATTTGGTAACACTATAATATTTTTGATACATTTTTGTCTCTGCTTGTGTATGCTATTAACAAAAAAGCACCAAAATATGTAAGCAAAAACTAAAAACTCTTTGTGAAGAGAAACTGACAAATCCACTATGTAGCTGGAGAGTTCAACACATCTCTATAGTAATGTCATATCTAACAGACAGGAAATCAATAAAGACACAGTTGAGGCCAGGAATTAATGTAACATGCCTTTAATCCCAGCACTCTGGGATGCTGAGGTCAGTGGATTGCTTGAGCTCAGGAGTCTGGGACCAGCCTGAGCAACAGTGACACCTTGTCTCTACTAAAAATAGAAAAACTAGCCAGGCGTTATGGCAGGCACCTGTAGTCCCAGCTACTCAGGAGGCTGACGCAGGAGGATTGTTTGAGCCTAGGAGTTGAAGTTGCTATGAGCTGTGATGCCATGGCACTCTAGCTTGGGCAACAGAGTGAGACTCTTTAAAATAAAAAAGTAAAGACATAGTTGAGCTGAACAGTACCATTAGTCAAGAGGCTGTGACTGACGTTCACAGGACACTCCCTCAAAACAGCAGAATACACATTCCTCTGAAGCTCACACAGAATTCATAAAGATATACCACTTTTTGGTCCATAAAGTGGCACATTCTGGGCCATAAAATATACTTAAGAAATCAATAACAGAATCTTAGCTAAGACCCCAAATATTTGCAGCAACACACTCCTAAGTAACATGTGTATATAAAAAAAAAAGTCTCAAACGAAATTTTAAAATTGGGACTAAGTGAAAATGATAAAGCAACTTATCAAAATTTGTGATGCACAGTGAAAGTGGCATGCAGAAGGGAATTTATAGAATTGAATATTGGTATTAGAATAGAAAAAAGATCTGAAATCAAGAGTCAGAACTTATTGCTTAGGAATCAGAAGAAGATGGATAATATAAACTTAAATCAAGTAGAGGAAAATAGTAGGAAGGAAGGAAGGAAAGAAGGGAGAGAGGGAAAGAAGAAAAGGAGAAAGAGAAAGAGAAATGGAAGAGAAAGAAAGGAAAAAGAATTAATACATAAATAAAAATGGTGCCAAAGGAGCTGGACCACTGTTGGTACACAAAATAAAAAAAAACCTTGACTTGACCCTCAAATCTTATGCAAAAGTTAACTCAAATATATAAAGGGTTTAGATGTAGCATTATAAAACTTTCAGATAAAACGAAAAAATCTTTGGGATCTAAGACTAAGAAAAGTGTTGATGAACTTGACACAAAACACTTAAGCTACAAAAGGAACACCCGAGGAACTGGACATCATCAAAATTCGAACTTCTGTGCAAATGAGTCTGTTGAGAGGGTAAAAGTCGGGCTGCAGACTGAAGGAACACTTGCAAACAGCACACCCAACAAACGCCTAGCACCTAGAGTGTATAAAGAACATGCAGACTCAGCATTAAAGCAAACCAGTCCGAAAACAGGAAAACAACAGATACTTCCCTGAAGATCTGTGGATGTTGAATAAGTGCCTCAAAATAGTTGAACATCATTAGATATCAGGGAAATGCAAATTAAAGTTAACCTGCTAGCCGGGCACGGTGGCTCACACCTGCATTCACTCTAGGAGGCTGAGTGGGAAGACTGCCTATAGCCAGGAGCTGAGGTTGCAGTGAGTTGTGATGATATCATTGCTCTCTAGCCCAGGCAACACAATGAGACCCTGTCTCCAAAACAAACAAACAAACAAAAAAAACCTATTAACATGGCTAAAATTGATAATAGTCATAATACCAAATGCTGATGAGCACTGAAGAAACTGGGTCAATCAACTAGCATTGGAATTTAAAATGAGATAGCTTTCTGGAAAATATTTTGTCAATTGAAAATACTACACAGGAAACTACCATAAGACCTGGCAATTGCCCTCCTGGGCATTTATCCGAACAAAACAAAGACCTATAGTCACATAGAAATTTTAATTGCAACTTTAACTATAATTACCAAAACCTGGAATCAGCTTTAATGTCCCTATGCAGCTGAATGGCTAAAGAAACAGTGTAGCATAACCATGAGAATAAACAATGAATAAACAAGAATGAAGTAACGACACACACAACAACTTGGAATAATCTCCAATTATCCTGAGTGAAAAAAGCAAATTCCAATAGTTTACATATGGTATGATCTCATTTGCATAACATTATTGAAATGAGGAAAATTATAGAAATGGAGATCAGATTAGAGGCTACCACAGGTTAAAGAGGTGGGATGGTAGCTGTGCCCAGCGGCTTATGCCTGCAATCTAGCACTTTGGGAGGCTGAGGCAGGTGGATGTTGTGTGAAGTGTCCCGAGCCGGAGTCACAGAGGTTAAGTCAGCAGCTGAAATATTGAAGAAAGAGGAGGCTACCGCTCTTTCAGGCAAGTAGCAAAAATCTTTATTTCTCTCATGCTCATGTAGGGAATCTTTACTACCACACTACACGTACAAATAATTAATCTATAATTTACTGACTGCCATCTGGCGTTAGTAAGTCTAACAAATACATGCATAATAATTCCTAACTATAAAGTAAAAATTAACAATATTGAAAAACAGGATGCCAGGTTTGGAGAGTAATAGTTTCTGGTGACCTCAGGGTCAAGCAACAGACTCTGATCTTCTGCTTTCAAAGCCCTCCCAGGAAATTTCTCAGATGTACAGATTCTGTCCGCGGAATCTGCCTCCTATGTGACTGGCCTCCTAGTCCAAAACATCTATGAGAAGGATGAGGAGGAACATCTATGAGAAAGTCCTTTCAATGGGTCTTTGAAAACTTCAACACAGTGACTGCTTCTAGTCCTTAAAGTCCTCAGGCTATAGGTGGATTGCTTGAGCTCATGAGTTGCAGACCAGCTTTAGCAAGAACAAAATTCCATCTCTAAAAAAATAGCCGGGCATTGTGGCAGGTACATACAGTCTCAGCTACTGGGAGGCTGAGTCAGGAGGATTGCTTGAGCCCAATAATTTGAGGTTGAGTGCCAATGACAGGGCACTCTACTCAGGGTGACAGAGTGAGACACTGTCTCAAAAAAAAAAAAAGAGAGAGAGGTGGGAAGGTGAAAGGGAAGGGATGTGGCTATAGATGAGCAACACAACCCCACTTAATGCTCGAACACACATCTTCTCAATCGTACATGAAACATTCTCCAGGGTAGAACACATACTATGCTGTAAAACAAACTTCATTAAATTTAAAAGACAGAAATAATACAAAGGTTTTTTTTTTAGCTTTAATCATGTAATACACTGACAACACTGGAAAAAGGCACAAACCAAACTAAACGAAGCAGGCGGGAGGGGTAATAAAGATTAGCGCCAACAGAAAGAGAAAATAGGAAAACAGCAGAGAACATAAAGGAGACTAGAAGCCATCTAGTAAACAAGAGAGAGAACTCAAATTAGTAGAATCAGATATGAAAGAGAGGATGTTGCTATCAACTTTACGGTAATAAAAAGGAATACTGTAAACAGATGTATACCAATAAATTGGATAGCTTAGATGAAATAAAAAAATTTCTAGACAAACTACCACAACTCAGGAAATAATAGACAATCCAAATATACCTATAACAATGATAGATTAAGTTAGTAAGCAAAAAACTAAACACAAAACCCCAGCAGGCCTAGATGGCTTTACTGATGAATTCTACCAAATATTAAAAAAAAATTCTTCACAAAAATCTTCAAAGAGAAAAGGAGGAAACACTTTCTAACTCATTTCCTGATTCCATAACACCAATATCACCCTGACACCAAAACTGAAGACCTTATAAAAGAACTGCAGACCAATATAATTTATAATTATAGATCCCAAACTCCTGGAAATCCAATAACATGTAAAAATATTTTATACCATAGCCAAGTGGAATCTCAGGAATGAACGGATGGGCTCACATACAGAAATCAATTAAGCAAAATTAGAAGGGAACTTCCTCAAGCTGATGAACCTCATATGTGAAAAGCCACAATTAGCACAATACTTAATGGTGAAAGACTGGATGCTTTGCTACTTCTGTTCAACATTGTACTGGAGGTTTGGGCCGGAGCAATTAGGCAAGAAAAAGAAAAGATATCAGCTTGGAAAAGAATATCTCTAGTTACGGGTGACATAAACTTTTATAAAGAAAATTCTAAAGGGTGGCGCCTATGGCTCAAAGGAGTAGGGTAGGAGCCCCATATACCAGAAGTGGAGGGGTCAAACCAAGCCCCAGCCAAAAACTGCAAAAAAAGAAAGAAAGAAAGAAAATTCTAAAGAGTCTAGTAAAAAACTACTAGACCTAACAAATGAGTTCAGCAAGATTGCAGGATACAAGATCAATATACAAAAATCAATTGTATTTTTATATCCTTGCAATGAAAAGTCTGAAAGTGAAATTTTAAAAAAACTTCTACTTGCAATAGCCTCAAAAAAGAATAAAACACTTGAGAACAGATTTTACAAAAGAACTATAAAATTTATACTCTGGAAACTTCAAACACTGTTGAAAGAACTTAAAGAAGACCTAAAAAATGGATAAATGTATATGTTTATCAATTGGAAGACTTGATATTGTTAGGGTACAAATATTGCTCAACTGATCTATAGATTCCCCAACAATCTGTATCAGAATTGCAGTTGGCTTCTTTGTAGAAGTTGACAATTTAATCCTAAGATTCATAAGAAGATTCAGAGGCCCAAATATAGCCAAAATAATTTTGATCTTAGCCAAAAGGCCAAAAAACAATACCACAAACTTTCAAAAGAGAACAACTTGGCTGGAAAATCCATGCTTCCTGATTTTAAAACTTTACTACAAAGCAACAGCAATCGAGACAGAGTGTTACTGGCATAAGGACAGGTAAATTTCAACAGAATTGAGAGTCCAGAAAAGACCTATGTGTCTATGCTGTTCTGATTTTCAACAAGGGTCCCAAGAACATTCAATAGGGGAAAGAATAGTCTTTTCAACAAATGATGGTGGAATATCTGAATAGCCACATACAAAATAATGAAGCTGGACTCTTCACATTATATATAAAAATTTACTTAAAATGTAACAATGTTCTCAATGTAAGAGCTAAAACTATAAAAATTCTAGTAGAAAACAGTGGTAAATTTGTATGACCTTGGATTTAGCACTGGTTTCTTAGACATGAGACCAACACTGTAAGCAACAACAAAATAGCTAAATTGGGCATCATCAAAACCAGAAACTTCTATGCTTCAAAGGATACTGTCAACAAAATAGGCTCGGCGCCTGTGGCTCAATGGGCTTAGGCGCCAGCCACATACACCTGAGCTGGAGGGTTTGAATCCAGCCTGGGCCCACCAAACAACGATGACTGCAACCAAAAAAATGGCCGGGTGTTGTGGCAGGTGCGTGTAGTCCCAGCTACTTGGGAGGTGGAGGCAAGAGACTTGCTTGAGCCCAGGAATTGGAGGTTGCTGTGAGCTGTGATGCCACAGCACTCTATCCAGGGTGACAGCTTGAGGCTCTATCTCAAAAAAAAAAAAAAAAAAAAAGTCTTTTGTAACCACAATGGGATAAAGCTAGAAATCAGTAACAGAATTAAAAGTGGAAAAAGTTCACAAATTTGTGGTGATTAAATACACTCCTTAAGCACCCAATGGATCAAAGAAGAAATCAGAAGAGAAATTAGAATATGATGTGCAAATAAAAATCACAATGAGATACCAACTCACTCACATGAGAATGGGCACTATTTAAAAAGAATAACAAGTTTTGGCAAAGATGTAGAGAAACTGAAACCTGTATATATTGTTGGTGAAAATGTAAAATGGCACAGCTGCTGTGGGAAATAGTACAGGAGTTCCTCAATAAATTAAAAATAGAATTATCGCATGATCCAGAATTACACTTCTGGGTATACGCCCAAAAGAATTTAAAGCAGGGTCTCAAAGAGATATTTGCATGCCCATGTTCATAGAAGCATTAGTCTATCCACAGTAATGAAAATGTGAAAGCGACACATGTCCATCAGCAGATGTTGGATAAGCAAAACTTGCCGGTACACATACAGTGGAATGTTTACTCAGCCTTTTAAAAGCAAGGAAATTCTAATATAGGCTAGAACATGGATGAACCTTGAGGAAATTCTGCTAAGTGAAATAAGCCATTACAAAAAGACAACTCTATCTTTCCACTTACATAAAGTACCTAGAAAGGTCAAAATCATAGAGAAACAGTAGGATGGTAGACGCTAGGAGGAGGGCTGAGGAGTTATGTTTAATTGGTACAGAGTTTCAGTTCTGCAATAACAGTCCTGAAGTTAGGTGGTGGTGATGATACACAATGATATAAATATCTTAATGTCACTGAACTGTATACTTAAAAATGGTTCAGAGGCTAAAATCTATGTCATGTGTATTTTACCATGATAGATACATTGAAAAAAAATGGAGTACTTAAAGCTGGATAATATGGAAGAATACTTTATAACTTGGAAGTAGGGGAACATTTTTTAAAGTACAGAATTATAAACAATAAAGGGAAATATTCATTAAATTGACTGCATTTAAATATATATGTTTATTAAAATATACCATAAAGAGAGGAAAGTCACAAAGTAGCAAAATGGGGTGGGCACAGTGGCTCGTGCCCATAATCCCAGCACTCTGGGAGGCTGAGGTAGGTGGATCCCTGGAGCTCACGAGTCCATGAATAGGCCAAGCAAGAGCAAGATCCCTGTCTCTAAAAATGGAAAAACTAGCCAGGCATTTGTGGCAGGTGCCTATAGTCCCAGCTAGTTGGGAGCCTGAGGCAAAAGGATAGTTTGAGCTCAAAAGTTTGAAGTTGCTGTGAGCTGTGATGCCATGGCACTCTACCCAAGGTGACAGAGTGAGACTTTGTCTCAAAACAAACAAAAAAACAACATGGCGAAAACAAACCAAAAACAGGAAGACAAATAAGAAAGGATTTATGTTTAAAACACATAAAGAACTTGTGCAAAGCAAGTTGAAAAAGATAAGCTAATAAAAAATGGGCAAACAGGCACTGAGTGGGAAAATGAAAGACCAATAAATATAGGAAAATGTGCTCACACCTCGCTGGTGATCAGTAATGCAGATTGGAACCATAATGAGATAGCATTTCACGCCTATTACAATACCAAACGTGGGTAAGAATGTGGAGTGAACAGAATATTTTGTGAAAAAGTGCATAGTCTATAGATTCCCTTTATATGAGATTCTTAAAAATGTAAAACTAAACAACATATTATTCAGAATAAATCTATTTATATTAAAACTATTAAAAGAAGAGAATGAGAAACACGGAAAGCATTTACCTCTGGAGGTAGTCATTTAGGAGGGGCACACAAGGGCTGGAAAAATACTGACAAAGTTCTATTTCTTCAGCTGCAGAAAGGAGGACAGAGGTGCTCATTATTATTCTTTTTTAAATTGAACATGTCTGTTTTATTTTTTAAACATGTCTGTTTTAAGTGTTCTTTTGCATATAGATACATTTCATAGAAAAGTTTTATGTAATAGAGGAAGAGGCTCCAAATCGAAACTCTCTTCTGCCTGGAACTGTCTCCCAGTGGATCATTTCCCTGATGATCACAGGTTCTGCTCCAGTCTAGCAGCAAGTTTGAAAGACGATAAGGGCTACAGAGTTTGAAATGGGGCAGAGGTGTAACTCAGGAGTCATCAAGACTTTAAGGTACAAGCAGATGCCAAGTATAGAAGACACATATCCGTAGGAAGAATGTTTTTGACAAAGGATGAAGAGAAGGCAAATTGAATTTGGAAAACATGGGGGAAGAAAACCCATTCAGTACATGTCATCCAGTACACGTATGACCCAGTGATTTTTGTTTGTTTTCGGAGGAAGCAGTGTTTAGAAAACGATGTAGGTCAAAAAGGACAAATAGTCTCATTTCAAGAAAAAAAGAATATAGCGCCATTTGGAAAAGAAGACTGAGAGGTATCTTTACTAAAGATTATTTTTAAGCTTTCCTCAAAAACAAAACCAGAATGTTAAAAACTAATGTTCTACGGTGCCTTTTCAACAAATGGACATTTCCTATACTTAGTGTGCAGCTAAGTTAGTTTTTTGTTTTAAGGGCAGGCCAAGCTGACACTTTAGGGCAAATGTTATTTTTCTAAAGGAATATTACATTGTCAGTTTTTGTTACATTGTATCTAATCACTATGCCAAGGATATGCCAAGTTTTTAAGCAATTTAATTAACAAAAACAAACAAATAAAATGTGTACTTCCATTTAGCTCTAGCCCAGCGCTGAAAGGCTGCTTTCTGGGCTACTGTTTCTGATACTTATCTGTCCCCTTTATTTTCCACACTAGCACATTCTTCACCTACATTTCTAGTCCAAGGTGATCAAGTTTATAAAGCATTGATTCTGATACCAGTTCAATCCTAGATTGGCTTATGGTGACACTTTTTGGCATACTGTCTAGTTCTTTGTCTTCATCACATGGGCTGTGGGAACAAACAACCCTGAATTGAAATTCTAAGGTCTACGATTTACACATTATGCTACCTCTGGCAATTTACTTATGCTCTCTGAAGCTCAGATTCCTTAATTGTTAAACTAAGAATAATCATGTCAACCTATGAGTGGTTGACTATTAAATGCTTAAATGTATTTAGACATCTTAAAGTAAGATTTATAGTGGGATTCTCAGTTCTATCCACAGACGGGCTTTCTAGTTGTGTCTCTGGGTATGAGTCCCAAACACCACCCCCAACTCTGGTTCAGCAAAGATGCTTCTTTGTGTTCTAGCTTCCATGTTCCCTGCAAAACTTAACAGGTCTCTGACTTCTAAAATAAAAAATAATAGCTGTTATGGTCCTACAGAGTTCTGATCTGGATTTTCACTCTCAGCTAACATATTTTTCTTAAGAACTACTTCTAGATTTTCTAATTCTAGATTGTTTATTTTGATCTTCTGCCACTTTCTTTCTCACTTGTCTGAAAAATATTATTTAGCTAGATGATAAGATCATTCACCACCTTCTTTTCTAAACTATCACTTAAGAGGTTTTTGTTTTGTTTTGTTTTGTTTGTCATCAGAGACCTCTGGTTTCTACAAGGGTCGCTCTTCTCTATCCTTACTCCCCACCCACTATCTTATAAAAAACCTCCCACAATGTCATGTTATAGAAAATAAACTAAGAAAAAACCCTAAGTTCTAAGCTCAATCCTCTAATTTACCAAATATATAACTTTCCCTAAGTCATTCAACTCTTACCTCAGACTTAGTTTTTGCATCTACAAAATAGGGAAGAATATGCCCTAAGACAGAAGTCCTCAAACTACGGCCCACGGGCCACATGTGGTGGTGTGAATTGTATTTGTTCCCGTTTTGTTTTTTACTTCAAAATAAGGTATGTGCCGTGTGCTTAGGAATTTGTTCATAGATTTTTTTTTAAAACTATAGTCTGGCCCTCCGAGGGTATGAAGGACAGTGAATTGGCCCCCTGTTTAAAAAATTTGAGGACGCTTGCCCTAAGATATAATTACTTAAGAGGCTTAACACCAAATGTAGTAATGCAGATGAATGTGTCTTGAAAACTGTATGTCTACACAACTCAAGGGGTATTATCCATTCAACAAAGAGGTAGTATGGAACTGTGGTAAAGATAAAAGACTCTGAATCCTGGCTCTATCACTTACCAGCTTTGCCTTTCTATGTTTTAATATGTAAAATGAGGATTATAGTACCGCCTTATATGATATTAGATCAATGATGTTAGCTACTATTACTATGGTTAAACACCTATGTGCCACGTCATTCTACTAGGTGCTGATAATCAAATGAAATTAAGGCAGACATGGCTAGCATCTTTACCCTAACTCTAGCTCTTACTATAAATGCTATGTTTTCTGTCATTTATGTCTTACATACTTTATAGCAAAGAAAACTAAATAGCAAATCATTTCCACTGAACATCATGGGAAGACTCCCCAATTCCACTATTCCTTTTCTTTTGTGTAAAAATTTCCAGTGAATGCTATGGTAACTCTAGTATTTCCTTTTCTAATCCATCACTTGAGTTGAAACTTTCCTAGTAACTTCTGGGTAAACTACCTGGGATATGTTTCTATCAAACATAAATAATCTAAGGGAGTACTTCTCAAAGCAACCAAAAACCAAACCCAAACACCATCTGCTTCTCAATCACCTAAGATGCTATTAAAAGGTAGATTCCTAGGCCCTATTTCCAATCTGTTGTGATTCTAAAGCTCTGGTGGGAGATGTGTGTGAGTCTGCATCCTAGTAAGTCCAAGGTAATTTTTATGCAAATCCTGGGTGAGGAGCACATTCTCAAAAGGAAATACCTCTACCACACAAGAACTCTGTAAGGAAAGGAAATACTGTGTGGTGGGCGCCTGTAGTCCCAGCTACTGGGGAAGCTGAGGCAAGAGAATCACTTAAGCCCAAGAGTTTGAGGTTGCTGTGAGCTGTGATGCCACTGCACTCGATTGAGAAAGACATAGTGAGATTCTGTCTCAAAAAAAAAAAGTAAATTCTGAAAAATAATGATCCAAAGCTTTCACGAAGGAGAAAAGATTTCATTTTCAAAATACATTTTCACAAGCCTCTCTTCACAGAGTGCAGCCAACAATCTCCGCAGATCATGACCAAGACTGACCTGACCACATTCACCTTAACTGTGCATGTTCATGAAATTCACGCTCTGGAGGCCAAAGGAAGGGTGGGAAGACATTCTGAAAACGCTCACCCAGATCTCAGAAGCAGCAAAAGAATGGTGTCATCGCAATAGTCATACCAACTAAAACTGGGATTTATTATCTCTAAAAACAGACCACTAGGCCAAAGGACAGACCTACCTGCTCCAAGTCTCCACAAAGCCTGGCTAACCTCTCAGATGTAAAGCCTTGACTGCTGGAGGTCAAGTGGACCCTGTGACCATCAGAACAATCAGAGGCAAGGAGATACTCTGTAGTCTTTTGATAAAAGCAAACCGAGATGATTAATTAAAATTTACAGGCATGCCTCCTGGTCAGACGGATGGGCAGGGAAGAGACCTCACAGGGATATGGAACAGAATCAAGCAGCTCTGAAGTCCTCATAGGTGTGAACTTTCCAAATAATAATAATTCAAAGCTAATTAACAAAATAATTTCTCTATCCACCAAACCACAGTGTCTTGGAGCCCGCGCTGGTTCAGATAATAAAAGGCCCGGGAAGGCTTTCGCCCTAGGATGCGGTTGAGCGCAGCACCGCGACTGCCCTCGCGGCCCACCAGGGCCAGGCCGGGCAGCAGAGCCGGCAGGACCGCACCGCACCACTCTGCTCTCCTCTGGTACCGCACCGCACCGCACCGCACCACTCTGCTCTCCTCCTGGCCCGCACCGCACCGCACCCCACCGCACCGCTCTGCTCTCCTCTGTCACCGCACCGCACCACTCTGCTCTCCTCTGGTACCGCACCGCACCGCACCGCACCCCACTGCACCACTCTGCTCTCCTCTGGTACCGCACCGCACCGCACCGCACCACTCTGCTCTCCTCCTGGCCCGCACCGCACCGCACCCCACCGCACCGCTCTGC
>CAUYON010066598.1:0-15608 GCA_963573935.1 Arctocebus calabarensis | reverse complement strand
AAGGAACTTGACAGGACTAATGAGATAAGTGTAAAAGAAAAACTCCACATCAATGATGGTCAATAATTTACATTACTTTACACTGAACCCATTTCCATAACTAAATGAAAGTTAATTTGAAAGTAACGACAAGGACATTTTACAGGAAAATGTGCTTTACGCATGTGAACCTAGCAGAGATGGGGAAAGTCTAAACAGCAAAGTAACCTAAAAGGAGAGAAACGTTTTTTAAAAGTGTGCCTCAAATAAAGCACCAAGATTGTTTATTTGGAAGATTCTACCATTATTTCAACTATTAGATCAAGCAAATTGATTTTCTCAGTTAAACACCTTTGGATGGTTACTGGAGATGTCTACCCTTGGTTTTGCTGTTTTTAGTAAGCATCATCCATCAGTTCTGTAGGTAACTTGGTAATTCTAAATATTAAGAATTTGGATTTCTGGCTTGGCACCCACAGCTCAGTGAGTAGGGCTCCGGCCACATACACCAGAGCTGGCAGGTTTGAGCCTGGCCCTGGCCCGATAAACATCAATGACAACTACAGTCTAAAAATACCCAGGCATTGTGGCAGGCAGCTGTAGTCCCTGGGACTTGTGAGGCTGAGGCAAGAGAATCAGTGAAGCCCAAGTATTTGAGTTTGCTGTGAGATGTGACTCCACAGCACTCTACCGAGGGAGACATTGTAAGACTCTGTCTCAAAAAAAGAAAGAAAGAAGTTGGATTTCTGATGCCCAAATCCAAAATGGGACCTAGGTCGACAGAATAAGGTTGATAGGGGCAGTGCATATCTGTCCCTGCCTCAGGGTACTTGGTGTACACCTGCTCACCTGTCCTATACTCAGAATATATACATGTCATTAGACAAAAGCTTCCTGTATGAAAACATTCAGGGACTTGTCAGAATGAGAATACTGAGAGCCCATAGCTGGTCCCAGACAAAAGCAGTCCTGGAGAGGCTCCCTCCCTATCCTCAACACAAAGCTATGTGGAGAGGGCTGTCAGCCTCACAGAGCTGGGTTTTCCCCAGTCAACTCTTAGGAAGGGCAAAAGACAGGCAGAAATACAGGACACCAAGTTCATTACTAAAGGTTTAAAATGGCTACTCCTGGATGTGGAGAAGTGACTGCAACTAGCCAACTATGGTTCCAGTTACCAGGGAGAGTCATACAAGGGCAGTCTCTAGGATACTGGCTTCCACACAAAGGCAGTGAACAGTATCTAATTAGAACCAAGACCCAAACTGTCATTCACTCTTAGACATTCAAAAGGGCAAATGAATTTCAAGAAAACAAAATTTGGTGTGCCCAGGGAGGTTATCGTGTACCAGAGACTGTTTCCAAATAGCCTGCATTTTTCAAGTACCTGTTATTGTAACTAGCCGTGTTTGATTCCACGTGCCAATGAGAGTCACGCACGCATAGAAAAAATCAAAACACTGGTTTCAATTCAATTATATTTGGGAACCAAATTGTCTTCTGCCAAACCATATTGTCTTCTGCCAAAGACAGAGTTCCCAATGATGCCACTTGGACAATTTTAAGCTATCTCAAGCATTGTGGAAGAAGTTGTCAGGAGACACTTTCTTGGAAGGTGGCATGCACTGCAGGAGCAACAGAGACGAGGGTCAGACTTCAGGAAAACAGAGGGAGACACCCACCCACCCACACATCCACTCCTAGAAGGTGAGATATGGAGAGCCAAGGCACAGGATTTCAAATGACCAAAACCCAGGGCAGTAGAATCCCCACCCTCCCGTTGGCTTTCCTGGGAAGTGGACCTCAGGGAGCGTATCCCCTTAAGGGGCTGCTCAACTTTTAGGTCCAGGGGAAACCATATCAGTGTCTCCTGCCAACCAGGGAACATGGTTCCCTAGGCCCAGTCCCAGGGCTGCCTCACTCACGCAGGACAAGGGGCAGCCTACTGGGCCCTGCCTTGGTCTCCCATATCATGAGGTGCTCTCCTCCTCCTGTTTGCATGTGGGACTGCCTTCCCTTCAGAGAAACCTCCTCAGCCTGTTGGCAAGAGTCCCCAAATGTGCCCAGGACTCCAGCAGAGGGTCACAGTGTTCCCAGGAAAGGCCCCCGCAGTCACCCTTGGCCTCAGAAGAGTCCCCTCGAGAGTGACTCTGTCAGCTGTCCTGAGACCTACTTCCCTGGGTGGCCCAGTGGGATGGTTGCTCTGTGATTCTGACCTCACCAGTCATGTGTATTGCACCTGGCCACCCTCCCTGGACAATGATGCATTGCAATGGAATCACGGAGAATGGGTGAAGGTCGCTCACCCAGCCACCCCAGGCTTTTGTTTTGGTTAGCAAAGCGTGAAGATTAGTGAGATCTCATTACAGAAAATGTGTGGAAATCTGGAAGGAGGAAAAGAGTAGGCACAATGGACCAGGAAACAGGAATGGGTTGGCAAAAATGGGTTGGTGCTCTTTATTCAGTGCCCCTGGGGATTACTGTCTCCAGACCCTCTCCCGAGCAGGTCACCCATAGCAGCTCTGTGCCTCCCAAGTGATCCCGGGACATGGCTCACCACTCCTTCTCAGTCAGTTTGTTCTGGAAGCCAAAGACTGATGTGATTATGGGATCAGTGGGAGGAACTTCCTGCAGGTCCACTCCTGAGCCTCGATGGAAAGAGGTGCCAGCCCCTTAGGCACCAAGTCCTCAACTCAACCCAACCTCTTGAAAAGCACCTTGCTAAAGTCCCCTGAGACCATGCCAAGGATCTCCTGGGGGGCAAAACCAGCCCAACTGGGAAGCAGCCCATGAATGGAGGCATGGACCATTTTTAGAAAGTGGGTTGTTTGGCCCATTCCTTCCTGCAATGTTTCACTGTTATCCGGTGCTGGGGGGATTCTGCAGCATTGGTTCATGCAGGGGAGGCAGCTGGGGTTGCCCACCCCACCGGTGCAAAAACCACCTGCACCCTCACCGCCACTGAGACTATGTCCCGCCCGACATAAATGGACAATGCCACCACAGAAGGTGCAAGACTGGAGGGGGCCTGGTCCCCACCAAGGTCTCAGAGGTGTCAGGGAACGGAACACATCCATAGTCAGTGAGTCCTTCTCCAGGTCTGAGAACTGCTCTCAGAGTGAACTAGATGGGGAACCATGTCTCTGTTTCCCTGGAGCCTGAGGCCTCGGGAACGTCCTGTGGTTAGCTCTGGCCCAGAATGACTGGCTTCAGTCCATATCCTCCGTTCCAGCCAATCCCTATGGATGACTTTCTCAAGTCATAGCCACCCAAAAAAGATTTTCTGCAAAAACGTGCCAGCTTTGGGAATGAGTCCATGTTTTCCTGGCCTACTGAACCATCTGGAATCTGTGAGAGGAGTTGGAAGGGTTTGGGGAGTGTAGATGGGCAGGTCAAACCTGCTGTGTCCCCTGGTGCCAAAACAGCGATTAGTGAGCATAGGAAGAAGGTGCCAAGAGTGGGTGAACATTCAAGAGTGTTCTCCTCTGTTTGGAGCAGGAGCTCTGACACAGGAATCCCATGACACAGTGGATGGCCACCAGAGCAGGAACAGCGGGTCCTTGGTATGGCAGCTTCAGGGGCGCAGGTGGGGGCGGGTCGAGGACGCCTATCTCCTCTTACAGCCGAGGCCCTGGTGAGCAGCTCGTCCAGCAGAGCCTGAAATTCTTCCTGGCCCAGGGGTAGTTCGGGTTCCGGCAGGTGCTCCTCCTGTGCGTCCAGATCCACAAAAGGTTGTGTCAGTGCCTAAAACCCCATCGCCGACAGGAGCTCGTCTAGAAGGCAGGAGCCTGGCGTGGGTTCCGGGGGTGGGGGGTTTTCTTGAGGCCAGGACAAGGCTCCCCAATGTCCAGAGTCTGCTCCTGCCTCAGTGGAGACTGCCCGGGTGTGGCCTGCAGAAGGGCTGCCGACACTTCTCCAGGAGGACTTGGGGCCTGGACAGCCTGGGGCCCCTGGGCCCAGCCCCACCATTGCCCAGGGTGGGTTGCCACTTGCTGAGCAGCTCCCAGGTGGGGCAGCTCAGGCAGCCACAGCCAGCATGCACGTGCCAGGCCAGCCTGCCACCTGCTGTGTTCTTGGTACAGAGGCTACAGAGGGCTCTGTGCATGAGAGAATGCCCCTGCCACCGCCACCACCGTCACTGTCTCCATTGGGGGACACAGCGCCTGGAGAGGCTGAGTGCTGGGCTCCCCGTGGGCCTGACCTCGGTGGGTTAGAGCGCCGGGACCCTTGGTTCCTAGCGCTCTGGATGTCAGGCCCTTCGTTTCTGAAACCAGATGTGAATTCTGGACTCTGAGAAGCCTGTCTGTGTGATCAGTGCTTCCCTGGTGGCAACTCTGGGAAAATGGTTGCTCTCAAAGGCTCTCATGAGGACAGTGGTCTGCCAGGCCTTGATGGCCGTGGATCTTTGGAGCTCTTCTCTGGGCAGGACCTCCTGGGGTCAAGTCTCAGCTTCTAGTCACTTCTGCTTCAGGAGCTGCCTTATTTGGTTTTGGAATCAAGTTTGGATCCAAGGCTCCGTAAGGCCCATATGCTCCGCCAGCTTCTTGGGTGATGCGTATTGATTCATGGTGAAGGATGCTTGCAGAGTTTCCTTTTGACTCTGGCTGAAAACCACCCTCCTCCTGCAGAGTTCAGCTGGGAGAGACCTTCTGGACGAGGTGGGGGAATCCATGGTGGGAAGACTGCCCTGCAGGACACCAAGACTGAGGGCCAGGGCCAGCTCCTTCCACCTCCATCCAGCCAATGGGACTTGTGCAGAAATAGCCAATGAGTGCCAGGCTCTGCTGAAATACCTTCCCAGGATTCTGCCCTAAATGAAATATTCATGAGCTCTGGGTGGGAGCATGGGGTGGAGCACTGGCCCAAGTGGCCTCCCACTGGGACAGGAGCCGTGGGGATGGGACTCAGAACAGGGAGGTCTCTAGGATGCTGGCCTCCAACAAGGCGGTGAACAATCTCTAACTAGTACCAAGACCAAAACTGTCCTTGACTATTTGGCATTCAGAGGCCCAGAATTTCGGAAGAAAGATATGTTGCATGACCCTGGGCAGTTAGCGTGTACTAGTGACCCTTCCTAAATAATAGCCTCAAGTTTCCAGGTACCTATGAGTATAACTAGTCACATTTGATCTCACTTGCCAGGGAGAGTCACATGTGCATAGAATAATTCAAAAGGGAATTTCATTCCCTTTTATTTGGGAACCAACATTCTGTTCTGCAAAATCAAGTTTCTGAAGATGTCTCTCTTGCACAATTCTCAGCTCTAGCATTGTGGAAGAGGTTGTCTAGACAGACTTTCTTGGAAGTTGCCCTGGACCACTGGAGGAATGGAAACCAGGGTCAGGTTTCTTGGAGGAGGATGGGTCCTTGCTTGCTGAGCCTATCCCAGGCCCGACAGCTCAGGCTGCCATAGCCAGTATGTGCCTGCAAGGCCAGCATGGCCCTGACTGTGTCCTTTGTATGGAGGCCACAGAGGACTGTGTCCCTGAAAGAGGGGCCCCATTGGAGCCTTGTCTCTGGTAGCTGTCAGGGGACTCCCAACAAGGCTGAGCACTGTTGTCCCCTTGGGCCTGACCTGGGCGAGCTGGAGCACTGGGACCCTTGGTTCCTGGCACTCTGGATGCACTCTTAGGTTCTGGAACCAGATGTGAATTCTGGACTCTGGGAGTCCTGTCTGTCTGGACAGTGCCTCCCTGGTGGTGATTCCAGGAAAGTGATTGCTCTCGAAGGCTCCTGTGAGGACAGCAGTTTGCCAGGCTGTGATGGCTGTGCATTTTAGACACTCTCCTCTGAGCAGTTCCTCCTGGGGCTAAGGCTCAGTGTCCAGTAGCTTCTGCTTCCTGAACCACCTTCTCTGGTTTTGGAACCAAATCTGGATTCAAGGCTCCACCAGGCCCATTTGTATGGGTGCTGTTACCCAGGTAGGGATTCATGAAGAAGGATACTTACAGAGTGGCCTTTTGACTTGGGCTAAAAAACGAGTCTCTTCCTTTGGGGTTCCATTGATAAAGAGCTTTCTCATGAGCTGGGATATTCCATGATGGGAAGACTGCACTGGAGCTGCACAGAGATAGAGAGCTCTATTCAGCTCCTTCCGTCTTTCTAGCCCAGACGTGTGTAGAAGTAGCCAGTAGGTGCCATGTTATTCTTAAATACCTTTCAAGGACTCCACCCTCATTAAGTATCCATGAGTTCAGTTAGTGATGGGTGGGTAGCTACCTAAAGTGGCCACCACTGGGACTAGAATCACAGGGGTGGAGCTCAAAACAAGTGTGGTCTCTAAGCTTGTGTCCTGAAAGGCTGTGAGTAATGACCATTAATTAGAACACAGATGAAACCATGATTCAATATTTTGCATATGTATGTGAACATAATTTCAGGAAAATGAAATATTGTGTGCCCCTGGTATTGTTTACATGTTACTGGTCATAAAGAATATCCTTGAATTTTGATGTACCTGTTACTTTGACCAGCCATGTTTGCTTCTAGCTGCCAGTGAGTGTAACTTGTGCATAGAATAGTCATAACATTGATTTTACTTCTATTTTATTTTAGAACCAACATTGTTTTCTGTGAAATCAAGAGTTTCCAAATAGATCTCTTTCACAGTTTTCAGCTGCAGCATTTTGGAAGATGTTTTTAGGATACAGTTCATTAAGGTAGAATAGACCAGGTGAGCAAATAAAAGACTTTCAGCCTTCTCAAGTAGGAGGAAGAGCCACACTCACCCACAAAGCCAGCACATGTCCACACACACACACACACACACACCCACAGACCCACAGAGAGACATAATGCACAGTGTTAATGACAGAGTTTCTTAGAATTAGAATTCACCCTCCTGTCAACTATATTGTGAATTATATATCAATTACGTATCTCCTTAATGCTAAGGATAATTTTTTTGATACGGAGTCTCACTCTGTCACCCTGAGTAGAGTGCTGTGGTGTCATCATAGTTCACAGCAATCTCAAACTCTTGGGCTGAAGAGATCCTGTTGTCTCAGCCTTCCCAGTACCTCAGACTACAGGTGTCCACCACATTTTCTGGCTAGTTTCTCTATTTTTAGTAGACATGGGGTCTTGCTCTTGCTCAGGCTTGTGTCAAACTCCTGAGCTCAGGCAATCCACACTCTTTGGCCTCCTAGAGTTCTGGGTTTACTGGTATGAGCCACCACTCCCAGCTATACCACATTTTCTTTGTCCATTGCTCCCCTGGTGAACACTTTGCTTGATTTCATATTTTGCTTGTTATGAATGGTGCTGCAATAAACCTGGGCATGAGAAATCTCTTTAATATACCAGTTTCTTTTCTTGTGGTTATATGCCCAGAAAAGGGCTTATAGGATCACATGGTAATTTATGTGTAGTTTTTTGACAAATTACCATGCAGTTTTCCATAAAACTGTACTAATTTCCTTTTTCACTGACAGTATGAGTTCTCTATTCTCCACATCCTTGATATCATTTGTTAGCTTTTTGTCTTTTTTGACCCGAGTCATTCTACCCTGGGTGAGATGATATCTCAATATGTTTTAAAACTCGTTTTCTTGATTATTAGTCACATTGGACATTTTTAATATACCTGTTTGCTATTTGTATGGCTTCTTTTGAGGAAGTCTATTCAGCTCATCTGCCCATATTTTCTGTATTGTTTTTTGACCCTGAGGTGTGGTTGTGTTGCTCCTGCTGCTCTTGAACTCCTGAACACAAGTGATCCTCCTGCCTCTGCCTCCTTACTAGGTGGGACTACAGGCTTGTACCAACACACTTGGCTGTTTTATTTAAGTCATTTTGCAGTTTCAGGTGTTACATCTGTGTCTTAAATTCATTTTGACTTGACTGTCATACATGGAGAGAGATAGGGATCTGACCCATTTCTTGAAGAATCTGTCCTTAGTGAATATTCTGCGACTATCAAAAATCAGTTGCCTGTAAATAAGGGGACTTATTTTGGGCTTCTATGTTATGTTCCACTGATCAATGTGTCTGTTTTTAAGCCAGTATGATGTTGTTTTGGGCACTACAGCTCTGTAGTGTAATTTGGATCAGAACAATGCCTCTAGCTTTGTTCTTTCCTTTCAGGATGCTTTGTCTACATCAGGTGTCCTGATGTTTTAGAGGGTTTTTTCGTATTTCTGTGAAGAATGTGGTAATTTGATAGGGTTTGTGTTGACTGCATAGATTGCTTTTGGTACTATGGTCATTTTCATATATTAATTTTTCTAATTCATAAACATGAGATATCTTTCCATTTTTCGTGTGTCCTCTTCAATTATTTTCATCAGTATTTCATAGTTTTCCTTGGACAGATCTTTCCCCTCTTTGGTTAATGTAGTCCTAGGATTTTAACTTATTTTTTGTAACTATTGTAAATGGGATTGCCTTCTTGATTTCTTTTTCTTACTAGCTCATTTTAGTTTTGTGGAGATGATCCTAATTTTTGTATGTTGGTTTTGTATTCCTCAACTTTACTGACTTTGTTGATTGGTTCTAGGAGTACTTTGGTGGAGATTTCAGGGATTTTCTCTGAGACAATATTGCTTGCAAAGAGAGACAATTTGACTTTCTCTTGAACAGTTCTTATATTCTATATTTCCTGTGGCTACTTTCTTAGTATATTATTAACAACTAAGGTTGCCATGCTGATGCTTTGATATGCTTACACATTGCGTAATAATCACCACAATCAATCTAATTATCAAATCCTTCACCTCATACAATTATCACTTTCTTTTTTATTCTTTTCTTTACTTTTTCTTTTTATGTATTCTTTTTGGTGTGTGTGTGTGGTTAGAAAACTGACTACCTACCATGTTAGCAAATGTCCAGTGAGTAATATAGTGTTGATTCTTATTGCAATGGGGTTAAATCCAGATAAACTCATTTAAGTTACATGTGGTCATTCAAAATGCATTTAATAGGAGGTAACCTAGCAGACATAGTTTCTGCTGGGCACCTGAAATGTGCCCAGAACACTCACATTAGCCCTCAGATGTGCAAAATCATCTGGCAGGAAGACTATGTTGAATGTGTTGAATATGTTATGTAATTTTTCGAATATTCTATGGAAAATGAGAAAGAGGATGGTTGTATGGGTACCTATCATTAATGCACACAGCCAAAAGCACCATCACAATGGGAAAAGAAAATCCTATTCCACATGACCTTTGGGAACATCTATATTAACTGTGGTCACTGTACTCTCCTTTGTCCCCAGAAGGTATTCATTCTTCATCCTCTCCAACCTTTGGCCAATGGCTCCCTATTTCCTCCACTCCACTCTGCAGGGCAAGAGAACCTGGGAAAAGGGGAGAACAGTCTTTTTTCTCCTTTCCTTCTCTTGACTAGTTTCCTCTGCTTTGGTCCTGAGGAGTATGGGCTGCTTACAAACTTCCTCTCTTGCATAGATCATGAAAATTTTTTCATAAAGTCAACATCCAGACCGCACATCTCTCAGATCCCAGACCACTGAGGCTCTTTCCCTCCATATATCAATTAACGTTTTCACTGTTTTGCCTCCCATATCCTTCTTCAGCACCAACTTCTGAAACTCTCATTCCTAGAATGTGCCCCACTCTCAGAAGGCCAACGTCAAACATGCCACACTTGGAATGCACCCTCCTACTTTTCCTTTTAGCTGCCTTGCTTCCCTGAAAAATTTCCCCAGTTTCTCTTGATCCACAGCAACAACAAGCCCATGAAGCCCCATATGCTCTGAGACAGCTGGCTCCTTCAGAGTCCTTCAGAGTCTGTAGGTGGGAAAGTTGCCAATTGACCCCTCAGTGAAAGGGTGGGTGGAAAATGTCTCTCCACCAGTAAGGAGGAAAAGACAGTGGATTTTCCCTGCATGAACAGAAAAGACCCTGGAGGGCATCATGCTAAGTGAAATGATCCAGGAGAGAAGACACAAACCATATGGACCTCATTCATGTGGGGAACCCAGAAAAGCTCAGCTCACAGAGGTAGAGTAGAAGGTAGTCATGGTGGGAGGACATGGGAGACTGGAGAAATTGCACACAAATCCAGTTCCACAGGAGGAAAGGAGTCCAAGAAATCCGTGGTGTAGCCTGGTGAATGTAGTTAACAGCCATGGATTGAACTTCTAAGACAGGAGGTTTTAAGTGGCCTAATGGCATACAAATGTATGTGAGTTGATACATGTGGTAATTAGCTTGAATTGAGCACTCCATAATATATACATATAACCAGACTTTGTGTTGTACACCAAACATCTATATGATTTTTATTTGACAATTAAACACTAAATAATAATATTCCTTATGATATTTTCAAAAAAGAAAAACGAAAATTTAAAAGAAAATTGAAAATATGAATAATAAAACAGCAAAGAACATTTGGGTTTCTCTCTAAGACCGTGTTACCTTCCCTGCTTTGAGGATGGGCTTCCTGTTCATCTCTGCACTTGAATGTCTAATGATGTCTCACACTCCACACACCCAAAATCACTTGTCCCCATGTCTTGGAGGGTGGCTCCACCCACCCCTGTGTTTAATCCAGAGGTCTTTCCCAGTTATCTCTGATTTCTTATTTCCTCTCAAATGCCACTTTCTCTTTCTAAGAACTAATAATTATTTTATTATTATCATTATTACTTATTTTGCAAGTGGTCAACAAATCCAGCATCTCAATTAAATAATTTATTTTACTGAGGTGAAATTCACCCAACCCAACATTAGACATTTTATCTGCACAAATCAGTTGCATTTTGTGCATTCAGAGTATAATAGAAACCCCTCCTTTCTCTCTCTCTCTTGCTTTTTTGTTTCTTGATGGCATTTCCATGTTTCATGTAGATTTTTCACAGATTACATTGTTTGTCTTCCACTTATAAATTAAGCAAAGCATTAAGGGGATATGCTCATTGATGTATGATTTACAATAAAGCTGACAAAAGGGTGCATTTTAATTAGTAGGGTCTCTGACATCATTTCTCTCTTTCCCTCTGCCTCTCTTGCTCTGTTAGAGGGCACAAAAAGGTGTGTGGGTGAGTGTGAAAGCACATGTAGTGAGAATAAGATGGAGTCAGGCAGGCCAGGGTAGATACGACACAGCTGGTCCCTCGGTTGAGGTCCTGAATGACCTTCACTTCCTGTCTCCAATTCTTACTATTTTGTAAATTTAAGTCCTACCCTATAGATGCCTATCATAAAGAGTTTAGGTAGTTTAATTTAGGAGATTAACTTTTAAATTAAAATGTTGTAATAGGTCACTGAGATATGCTCATTATAATTTGAAATACAAGTTGATATGGTCTTTGCTTTGCACTGCTACGTATTAAACTGTAATTTTGGAAACGAAAGAACAGAACAGTTTTGGACAGGCTATTCCCAGAATCCTGGCCTTCAGACAAATAACATTTGGTGGACCTATCCCCATCCTTGCACAGATGCAGATAGTAAAAGATGGCAGCATCTTCTTTGTCTGGCAAGAGGTGTGTAGGTGGGTGTAGGTCTCCCACCCTCCCTAGAAGTCTGACCCTCTTTAGCTCACATGTTTCATGCCACCTTTCATTAAACTGCACCCAGACATTTTCAAAATGCTGTAGCTGAACATTTTCCAGGTGACAAAATTGGAAACTCTCAATTTTGCAGAAAATAATGTTGAATCAAATGTCCATTTATAAATAAAATACAAATAAAGTCAAAGTTTTCAATTATTCACATAGGACTCTCAGGAAAACTTGAACACAACTGCTACATCCAATAATAGGTTATTTGAAAACTCAAGGTTATTATTGATGAACACTTATTGCCAATTAGAACCTTCCAGGGCAGAGGAAATTTTCATTTTCCTAAAGCATATTTTAAACTACAGATGCCAAGTATTAAGTGGTTGTTGTACTCATGGTTTTATTAGTAAATCCCAAGAAAGAAATAGAAAAAGGAAGCTCACCTGGGACCACCGTGGCCCACTGCTGGAGTCCTGGGCATGTTCCGGGAGCCCATGCAGAAGGCAAAGGAGGCTTCTTGGAAGGGAAAGCAGCCCCACATTCAAGTAGAAAGAGGAGAGCACCCCATGAACTAAGAGGCAAAGGTGGGGCCTGGTGGGCTTCTCTTGATCCTGCATGAGTCAGGCAGCCCTGGGACTCCCTTGTTAGGAGACATGGACATTGTTTTGGAATGTGGGCTACTTTGGCAAAAGTTGTACCTGCACTGACAGGGAAAGAGCAGGCCAGAGCCCTCTGTCCCTGTGGACTGCAGTCCAGTCTTCCCACCATGGATTCTCCC
Source organism: Arctocebus calabarensis (assembly GCA_963573935.1). Taxonomy (NCBI): domain Eukaryota; kingdom Metazoa; phylum Chordata; class Mammalia; order Primates; family Lorisidae; genus Arctocebus; species Arctocebus calabarensis. The sequence goes on along the minus strand of CAUYON010066598.1, from coordinate 3,381 downwards.
AGCTGGTAAGGAAGGTCTCTCCCAGCTGAACACCACAGGATGAGGATGATTTTTAGCCCCAATCAAAAGGAAGCTCTGCAAGCAACCTTTGCCAGGCATCCTACCTGGGTATTGGAACCAGACAGAAGCTGGCCGAGCAAATGGGCCTCCTGCTGCCTCAGATGCAGATTTGCTTCCAAAACCAGAAAAGAGAGGCCCTGTAGCAGAAGCGACTGGAAGCTCAGCCTTAGCCCCCAGGAGGGCCAGCACTGAGGAGCTGTTAAAACGCACTGCATGGGAGACAAGTGTCCTCCTTGGAGCCTTCAAGAGCAATTGCTTTCCTGGAATCACCACCAGGGACTCCTGTTTCCTGGTTCGTTGTACCTACTCTTTTCCTCTTTATGGGTTCTCACACTTTTTTGTGGCTGTTTTATTGCGCTCAAGGTCTCACTAGTCTTCACTCTTTGCTAACAAAAACAAAAACCAGAAGCAGCTGGTTGACCAGACTTCACCATTCTCCGTGATTCCATTGCAATGCAGCATTGTCCAGGGAGGGCGGCCAAGTACAAAATACGTGCCCGGCGAAGTTAGAATCACAGAGAAACCAGCAGTGTGGCACCCAGGGAAGTGGGTGTCAGGAGAGCTGATGGATTCAGGTGGGACCAGACTCTTCTGAGGCTGCTGGTGACCACAGGGCCTCTTCCTGGTACCACAGTGGCCCTCTGCTGGAGTCCTTGTCATGTTTGGCAATTCTTATCAGCAGGCCAAGGAGGCTTCTCTAAAGGGAAAGCTACCTTCCACGCGCACCCTGTGAACTGGGAGGCAAAAGTGGGGCCTAGTGGGAGGCAAGCAGCCATGGAACTGGGCCTGGGGACCCACATTCCCTTGTTGGCAGGTGACATGGACATGGTTTTCCTGGACCTAAAAGTTGAGCAGAGCCAGATATGCTCCCTTAGGTCTGCTTCCCGGGAAAGCTGTCGGGAGGGTGGGGAATCTTGCTGCCCAGAGAATCAGTTAGATGAGATTATGTGCCTTCGCTCTCCATTGCTCTTGCTCTGGAGGTGGGTGGCTTACCCCAGTTTGTTTTGCTCCCATGGTTCCAGCCACTTACCAAAAAAGTCTGTCCTGACAACCTCTTCCACAACACTAGAGTTGAAAATAGTGCAAGAGAGACTTCTTGGGAAACTCTTGATTTGGCAGAAGACAGCATGGGTTCCCAAAGAAAAAGGAATGAAAACCAGCATTTTGTACCATTCCATGCATGTGTCACTCTCATTGGCAAGTGGGACTAAATGCGGCTAGTTACAGGTACCTGGAACGGGAGGCTATTACCTTAGGAAGGGTCACTAGTACATGATAACCGTGTTCTAAGGGCATACAAATTGTTGTTTTCCCCAAGTTCATTTGTGTCTCTGGGTGCCAAATGGTGATGGACAGTTTGGGCTTGGTTCTAGATAGGGATTGTTCACCACCTTGTTGGAGGCCAGCATCCTGGAGACCTCCCTTGTTCTGAGCCCCACCCTTGGGGCTCTGGTGCCAGTGGGAGGCCGCTTGGGGCAGTGCTCCACCCCATACTCCCACTCAAAACTCATGAATATTTCATGAGGGCGGAGTCCTGGGAAAGCATTTCAGAGGAGTCTGGGACTTGCTGCCTACTTCTGCACAAGTCCCACTGGCTGGACCCACACAGAAGGAGTGGTTCGCAGCTCTCAGTCTCGGTGTCCTGCAGGGCAGTCTTCCCACCATGGATTTCCCCAGCACTTCGGGAAGGTCTCTCCCAGCTGAACTCCACAGGAGGAGGGTGGTTTTCAGCCAGAGTCAAAAAAAACGCTCTGCAAGCACCCTTCACTGTGAATCACTATCCGGGTATCAGCACCCGAGAGAAGCTGGCGGATCAAACGGGCCTGACGGAGCCTTGGATCCAAACTTGATTCCAAAACCAGATAAGGCAGCTCCTGAAGCAGAAGCAACTAGAAGCTGAGACTTGGCCCCAGGAGGGCCTGCCCAGAGAAGAGCTCCAAAGACACACGGCCATCAAGGCCTGGCAGACCACTGTCCTCATTGGAGCCTTTGAGAGCAACCGTTTTCCCGGAATCGCAATCAGGGAGGCACTGGTCAGATAGGCATCCTGGAGTCTGGAATTCACACCTGGTTTAGGAACTGAAGGCCCCAACACCAGAGTGCCAGGCACTGAGGGTCCCGGTGGTCAAGCCCACCCCAGGCTGGGCCCACAGATTATGCCAGCACTCAGCCTCCCCTGGCTGTGGGGAGTACCCAGACAGTGACTGTGGTGGTGGTGGCGGTAAAGCCTATTCTAGCGTGGGCTCCCTGTCATGCACAGAGCTCCCTGTGGCCTCTGGACCAAGGATACAGCCAGGGGCACGCTGGCCTGGCAGATGCACACTGACTGTGGTGGCCTGAGATGCCGGTCCCAGGACCCACTCAGCAAGTGGCAACCCACTCTGGGCAATGGTGGGACTGCTCTCAGGGGCCCCAGGATGTCCAGGCCTGGTATCCGCCTGGAGTCGTGCTGGCAACGCTTCCACAGCCCACACTCGGCCAGTGTCTACCGTGCAGGAGGAGACTCCAGCCACGGGGAGCCCGATCCCTCGAAGCCCCTGGGGAATCTGTGCCTGGCTCCTGCCTGTTAGTCGAGCCCCTGTGACACTGGAGTTTCAGGTGCTGGAACAACCCTTTGTGGATCTGGACGCACAGGAGGAGGACCTGCTGGAACCAGAACCACCCCTGGGCCAGGAAGAATTTCAGGCTGGCTGCACGAGCTGCGGAGTGCAGCAGGGACTCAGCTGTAAGAGGAGACAGGCGTCCTCAACCTGTGCCTGTCCCCACTCCCGTGGCTACCACCCCAGCGACCTGCTGTCCCTGCCCTGTTGGCCATCGACCATGTCAGAGGGATTCCTGTGTCAGAGCTCTGCTCCAACCAGATCAGATCACCGCTTGCACATTCACTCACTCCTGGCATCTTCTTCCTAGGCTCACAAATGCCTGTCTTGGCACCAGGGAACACAAGCAAGCCATGACCTGCCCATCTCCACTCCCTGAACCCTTCCAACACCTCAGACAGATGCCAGATAGTTCAGTAGACAGGGAAAACCCAGACTCATTCCCAAAGCTGGAACTTTAAGAAAAATTGTTTTTTTATTAAATCATAACTTTGTACATTGATGCACTTGCGGGGTTCAGGGTACTGCTTTGATATACAATGAGAAATGCTTACATTGAACTAAGAAACACTTCCAGGACAATTATACTCATTTCTTAATAGTTTTGAAATGTACCATTGCATCATGCACATTAAGTAAGGTTCCCCAAAAAACTCTTCCTCCTCCAATATCGCCCCTCCCTTCCCCTCTCTCTCTCCTCTTCCTTTCTACTTTCTGGACT
>CAUYON010066596.1:0-33214 GCA_963573935.1 Arctocebus calabarensis | reverse complement strand
ACCACTTTTTCACTTAAGCTCTTTTATAGATTTCTTTATTTCTTTTTTGTTTAGACAGAGTCTCACTTTTTTGCCCTTGGTTGAGTGCCATGGTGTCACACAGCTCACAGCAACCTCCAGCTCCTGGGCTTAGGTGATTCTCTTGCCTCAGCCTCCCGAGTAGCTGGGACTACAGGCGCCCGCCACAACGCCTGGCTATTTTGTAGATTTCTTAACACTAAGGGGCAAGATACAGCCATCTTACCCTCAAGAAACGAGACAAAATTTTCTTTCTTAGGGTGCTAAGCCGTAGATTTTTACTTTGCACCCCTGTGCTGAGTACTTAAGCAGTTTTCTCTCAAGCACCTCATGAAAAAGGCCACAGAAGGCAGCAAAATCTGCCTACAAAGGCACAAGCCCTGGGACAGTTCAGAGCAGGTTGGGGCTGGGCTGGGGCAGGAGCAGTGAGCAACACACACTGACAGTGACGTCTCTCTCCTTCCCACTGGCCTGGGAGGAGGCTGGGGCAGGAGTGTCTGGAGAGAGCCGGAACCACGCTTGGTAGAGGGGTAGAGGGAACCACATGGGCAGGTGGGGATTAGAGTGGTGGCTGTCTTGCCAGCCACCTGCTCCTTGTGGTGGAAGACCCAGGGCTGCCCTCCCCCATGAAAAGCAAGAGGAAGCCATTTGTCTAAGTGGCAGTCAGGGTTTCAGGAGTTGTGCTCTTTGAATGCTCCTGCTCCCTCCATCCACCCTGGGTATCAGGAAGATCAGTGGTTGTGGAGGAGACAACTGGAGGCCGTGTTGCAGGACTGTGCCTCCCACAGGGAGCCCATGCCAAAGTGCCTCTTCCCCAGATAACAATTCCTACAAGGACTCCTGCAGTACCCAGGAGTAATCCCATTTTCAAGTGTGAGTTGCTTGTTAGGAAACACCAGATAGCAGTCAAGGTTACTGACCTGTCACTACTCTTGGATTAATATCAATATGATTAGGCTGGGCGTGGTGGCTCATGCCTGTAATCCCAGCACTCTGGGAGGCAGAGGCACGTGGATCACCTGAGCTCAAGAGTTCAATTCCAGCCTGTTTTTACTAAAAATAGAAAAACTAGCTGGTGTTGTCATGGGTGGTCACCTATAGTCCCAGCTACTTGGGAGGCTGAGGCAAGAGAATCGCGTGAGCCCAAGAGTTTAAGGTTGCTGTGAGCTGGGACGCCATAGCCCTCCACCTAGGATACAGAGTAAGACTCTGTCTAAAATGCATATGTGGCTCAGCGCCTGTAGTTCAGTGGTTAGGGTGCCAGCCACATACACCAGGGCTGGTGGGTTCATACCTGTCCAGGTTTTGCCAAACAATGACATCAACCACAACAACAACAACAAAAATAGCCGGGTGTTGAGGCAGGTGCCTATAGTCCCAGTTACTTGGGAGGCTGAGGGAAGGAAGGGAATCGCTTAAGCCCAAAAGTTGGAGGTTGCTGTGAGCTGTGACACCATCGTACTCTGCTGAGGGCGACATGAAACTCTGTGTCAAGGAAAAAAAAATGTATATATGTATAATTTTCTTGTCTCATCATTTTAAAGCAATTACCTTTAGGGTTACTCTGTAATGCTTTCATTTATTTATTTATTTATTTTTTTTTTTCTGAGACAGAGCCTCAAGCTATCACCCTGGATAGAGTGCCGTGGCATTACAGCTCACAGCAACCTCCAATTCCTGGGCTCAAGCAAGTCTCTTGCCTCCGCCTCCCAAGGAGCTGGGACTACAGGTGCCCACCACAACGCCCGGCCATTTTTTGGTTGCAGCCATCATTGTTTGGCGGGCCTGGGCTGGATTCGAACCCACCAGCTCAGGGTAACTGGCTGGCGCCTTAGCCCGTTGAGCCACAGGCACCGACCCTATTTATTTTTTTGAGACAGAGTCTCAAGTTGTCATCCAGTGTAGAGAGCTGTGGCATCACAGCTTACAGCAACCTCAAACTCTTGGGCTTAAGTGATTCTCTTGCCTCAGCCCCCCAACTAGCTAGGACTACAGGCGCCTGCCACACTGCCTGGCTATTTTTTTTGTTATTGCAGTTGTCGTTGTCTTAGCTGGCCCAGACTGGGTTCAAACCCGCCAGCCTCTATGTATGTTGCCAGCGCCCTACTATCTGAGCCACAGGCACCGCCCCTATAATGCTTTTAATTGCCATGCAGGTGGAAGGTCCTTTTCCACCTGAGCATGTATCTTCTGTCTCATTTGCGCACATGCACAGATACACATGCACGTGATCACACAGATGCTAGAGCCCTGTTTGTACTTACAGACCTATATCATACACATACACAAATCCACTTGGCAAATTTGAAATTCCTCAGTGCTGTCACTTTGTTGAAATAAATTAGTAGAGTGGCTAGGTGTATCCTCCCCACAGGGAGAAAGCTGACTGATGTGCAGTGAATGATGAAATGTACACAGGGGCGTGGGAAGCTACTCCTCTTCAATAGGGGTGTGAAATTAGGATGGGAAGGCTCCTCTCCCAGGTGCCTTGACTTTATTAAAAGACGTAAGAGCTTGGGAGATTTCTTCAATAGGAATTGGGGTGGCTGCGAGTCTTTCTGGAACAGTATGGAAAGCTGCACTGTGCTTAGGAACTCTGCAAGATCTTTTGATCCTTAAAGGTTCTGATATAAAAACCTATCCGGGCTTTTATAAAAGTAGTAAAGTATTTTCAGTCTTTTAAAAAAATCCCTTCATACCCTTGAATAACCTTTCCCCTTTTGAGGGGTAATTGTTAAAAAACAAAAAAAACAAAAACTAAGAAAACCCCTCCCCCCTCCACTGTTTTATTCTTTAAACCAGACATCCTTTTAATGCAAGGATTCAAATATCTCTATTAGGGTCATAATAGTCAGCAATTTCCATTTAATGAGCTCAACAAAGTCTCTCTACAAAGAGATGCAGGCTTTAAATTGCCAGTTATTTCTTTTTCTGCAATTCCTAGGAATCCAATTAAGTAAGACTGAGTATGATCTATAATATGGTATATCTGACTACAGAAAGCCCAGGCCTAGGCAATAAAACAGATCTTTGAGCTCCAGCTCAAAATTAAGATTTAAAAAAAAAGAAAGAAAAGTGCCCAGCTTAAATGAGTTGAAGCTTTATAAATGTGGAAACTGTAGCCATTTTCTTTAAAATGAACTAAGAGGTAGCTTGGAGACTATAGTGAAAATCATTAAACTGACTGAGTCCAAATTTAGCTACTAATTAAAATCTCTTCTTTTTTTATGACAGGACTACCACAGGTTATTTTCACAAAGTAAATCCAAGAGATTTCAGTTTGCTTAATCTTTATAACTAAAGAACCAAAATAAAGGGGCAATGGCATGAAGTCGTGCAGAGAAACATGCTTAATATTAAAAAAAACAACAAGGACAGGTGTAGTGGCTCATGCCTGTAATCCTAGCACTGTGGAGGCCGAGGTGGGTGGATTGCCTGAACTCATGAGTTCAAGACCAGCCTGAGCCAGAGTAAGACTCCATCTCTAAAAATAACTGGATGGTTGTGGCAGGCAAGTATAGTCCCAGCTACTTGGGAGACTGAGGCAAGAGAATTGCTTGAGCCTGAGAGTTTGAGGTTGCTGTGAACTGTGATGCTGTGGCACTATACCGAGGGTAACAAATTGAGACTCTGTCTCAAAAAAATAAATTAATACCAGCACTCTGAGAGGCCAAGGCCGGTAGATTGCCTGAGCTCAGGAGTTCATACCAGCCTGAGCTGGAGTGAGACCCCATCTCTAAAAATAGCTGGGTGTTGTGGCAGGCACCTGTAGTCCTTGCTACTCAGGAGGCTGAGGCAAGAGAATCACTTGAGCCAATTGCTGTGAGCTATGATGCAGCATTCTACCAAAGGCAACAAAATGAAACACTGTCTCAATAAATAAATACATGACATTTTTTTAAGTGTTATTTGTTGGTTGTTTTCAAGATAGGATCTTGCTCTGTTGCCTGGGTGCCTAGGCACCTGGGCTAGAGTGCAGTGCTGTCATCATAGCTCACGGCAGCCTCAAACTTCTAGGCTCAAGCAATCCTCCTGCCTCATCCTCCCTAGTAGCTAGGACAACTGACGAGTGCTGCCAGGCCTAGGTAAAATTTTTATTTTTTTAAGTTTTATAGAATGGGGTCTCACTATGCGGCCTAGAGTGGTTTTGAACTCTTAGTTTCAAGATCCTCCACCTGCGCCTCCCAGAATACTAGAATTATAGGCATGAGCTACAGAGCCTACCCCACTATGTTTTCACTAATAGATCACTGGATTAATTAATGGCATAATTTAATATTCTGACTTAAAGAGACAATTAAGAAATATATTACTTCTCAGGGTGGTGATGGTGGTGGTTTAATTCTTATTCTATACCTGTTATGGAGGGCTGAAGAAGATAAGTTCTATTGATAAAAGAAGAGGAAACTGTGCCTTTGCAGGAGCAAATGTCAAGTCAAGAATTAGCTCAAGATGTAGCCTGCTTTTCTACTAAAAATATGCTGTCTATATCAAATATGTTTCCGCAATTTTCTTCATGTGGTACAATTGTGCTGGTCAGTTATCGGTCAGTAATTTACCTCCCAAAGTTAGCAATTGGGCCCTAAATTCCCAGCCAAATCTAATGTAATAAACAGCATATTCTTAGGCAAATTATTGATTAACTCCAGATAATTAGACCAAGAAGACCTCCCTTTGTCAGAAGAGCTCAGAAGCCTAGAGGGAAAGATGAGCCAGGGAGCTGGCCTGAGATAAAAGGACACTTTTGGGCTCGGCGCCTGTGGCTCAGTGGGCTAAGGCGCCAGCCATGTAAACCTGAGCTGGCGAGTTCGAATCCAGCCTGGGGCTGCCAACCAACAATGACGGCTGCAACCCAAACAAAAAAATAGCCGGGCATTGTAGCAGGTGCCTGTAGTCCCAGCTACTTGGGAGGCAGAGGCAGGAGACTCGCTTGAGCCCAGGAATTGGAGGTTGCTGTGAGCTGTAATGCCACGACACTCTACCCAGGACGACAACTTGAGGCTCTGTCTCAAAAAAAAAAAAGGACACTTTTGTGTTTGGTTTCCCAAAGACTGCTCAAGTTTTTCCATTGAAGGGTGAATTCTTGGCTAGGCATTCTGCTAACCATTTCACCTACCCTCCCTTCCCTAGTACCAGGGAAGGCTAATCATCCAGCCCAACTGGGGAAGGTCTCCAGGACAAATTGTCAAGAATGTCTCTTCCCTAAAGCTATGAATGGACAGAAGTCCTGGGGAAGGCAATGTAGAGAGCCAGTACCAATAAATGGAAAGAAAACTGTTCCCCCTCATCAGAGTAAAGGGAGCCTGAGGGGGCTATGAAGAGCCCAATTTTGGAGTCAAGATATGAGAGGATTAAGGAGAACATGATCAAGTGAACTCCTCTGTTCAGGTCAGCTCTGTGGGCTGGGAGCCAGGGCTAGGCCTTTTCCATTAAGAGACATGCTGTGTACATCAGCCTTCAACTTTGAGGATCAGAAGGGGACAGGCATTAATGCACCTCCTTCCTAAGCTTGGCTGGAAGACAGTGGACTTCTTGAATTTTGGCCCCTTTCTAAGGCAAGGGTAGCTTTCCACAATCATTCTTTCCAACACTGCCCTTCCTAAGGGGGCCAGGCCTTGGAGCTGACCATGGTGCTGAAGATGGCCTGAGAATGATTCTAGAAAGCATTTAGGGAGTACTTCCTGGGTGCCAGCACTGTTTCTAAGTGCTCTGTATGGATTCACTCATTTCGTATTCACAGCAACTCTGTGGAAGAGGTACTACTATTAGCCCCATCAGCAGATAATGAAAGTAGATTACATGGCAATTTACAAACTGGCCAAAAGTCAAACAATTAATAAGCAAGGAAGCTGGGTAGTCTACACCCCAGATACATTTTTGATCACTAGTAGAGTTATTGACAGAGCCATACAGAATCTGCTGAAATTTGACTTGTCATTCTAGCTGAAATGAGCCAAGGCGTGCCCATCTCCGATCCCCAGCAGATTGCTGAGAGTTGACATTTTGGAGACAGACAAAATAGTGAATACTAGTTGGACACAAGCTGTCCCATCTGCTCCATCAAGACAGCTATCCCACCTTAATGTAATGGCTTGTTCTATATCTACTTTCCTGGAAGACTCGTGGCTTTGCAAAGAGGGTGCCATTGTCTCTCTCCCAGCTTGGCAGACGTGCAGGTACTTAGTAGGTGCTCAGCAAATATCTAATGAATAAAGTAGATCAAAATATGATAATTGTTATTAACTCACATATTATTTCAACACTAGAACTAACATGTGAAAATTGTAGTCCTTTATATTTTATATTTGTTGTGCCCCATTTGCGGAGTTAAATAAGTTCACTGTGCATATTAATTTCCTTATAGATACATCTAAGAGATAAAAATAAAAGAACTGGGGCAGCACCTGTGGCTCAACGAGTAGGGCGCCAGCCCCATATGCCAAAGGTGGGGGGTTCAAACCCAGCCTCGGCCAAACTGCAAAACAGAAAAATTGCTGGGCGTTGTGGTGGGCGCCTGTAGTCCCAGCTACTCGGGAGGCTGAGGCAAGAGAATCGCCTAAGCCCAGGAGTTGGAGGTTGCTGTGAGCTGTGTGACGCCCCGGCACTCTACCGAGGGTGATAAAGTGAGACTCTATGTCTAAAAAAATAAAATAAAATAAAATAAAAAACAAAAGAACTAAAATCATAATCTGGACAATTTAAATGACTGAAACATATGTCTGAATTTTTGTTGTATGTTAAGTTGGGAATCTTGTGCTGTATTTTAGATTTGAGATCTTATAATAGCTCAGGAAAGTAAACCCACTGACATGAAAGTCACTCTGAACTCTTTCAGAGGGTGTATAAACACTCTGCATTTCCTATTTCAGAGCTGAAGTTTTGTCTATTATTTGATTTTAGTCAAACCATGTTATTGTTGTGCCATATTAACACGTAAAAGATTTCTGTGTCTGCCATGTTAACTATTTTTCAGTGTGTGTTTTTAAACAACACTCCACAGCTGAGCTGTTGGAGGACCAGGCCTATTTTGACAGCTCCCCTTAGTCCATGCATCACCGAGCTAGCTCTCTGCCAATATAGCTCACATGACTCTGTGGACATGTGTAGCACGCCTGTGCAACTTGCAAACACCCATACATTATTACAGTAATAATTGGGTTTTGATGCAACTGGAACTCAGTACTACCAAGCTGCCAGCATTTCCTTTTGGCTACCAGTACCAGGCAGGAAAATTATAGTCTAACTATCTTCCTGTTTATTGATAAACAAAGTGGCCAGCCCAGCAATGGAGGCTGATTAGCAGTTTGCACCCTTTGTGAAAGGATAAACAGAACCCTACTGTTTTCTGTGTTTGACTGCAATTTGCATCTTTAAAGAGGTTGGACTGCCCTGAGATTCATGTTGCACTTTGGAGGGTCTGAATGTTCTTTGATATGTTACATGTCAGCCTCCTTGTTTTCTTCTCCTTCATCTTGAAACAATATTTGCCAGCGTTTCTCTGTTCTCATCTGGTTTACCATAAGCTTCCCAGTAGTCACCTGTATGAAGAAGGAAGGGAGGGACGGGAAAAGAAATATGTCTCTGTTTCACTGCACTCCAATTCTACATTCCTGGAAGACCCTTTAATGTCATCTGTATTCCTTTTTGGGAGAGAGAGTGATACAGAAACAAAAACCCAAAGCCTAAAGAGAATCTGCTTACCATTCTCTTTGGCCCACAGGGTCATTTTTGGGCTCCTTCCTCCTGCCTCGTCTTCATCCGCTGATCAAAAAGTGCCTTTCGGCTCGGGGCCTGTGGCTAAACGGGCTAAGGCGCCAGCCACGTACACCTGAGCTCGCGGGTTCGAATCCAGCCCGGGCCTGCCAAACAAGAAGAACAGCTGCAACCAAAAAATGGCCGGGCGTTGTGGCGGGCGCCTGTAGTCCCAGCTACTTGGGAGGTGGAGGCAGGAGACTCGCTTGAGCCCAGGAATTGGAGGTTGCTGTGAGCTCTGTGATGCCACGGTACTCTACTGAGGGCGATAAAGTTTGAGACTCTGTCTCTAAAAACAAAGAAAGTGGGAAGTGCCTGTGGCTCAAAGGAGTAGGGCTCTGGACCCATGTACCGGAGGTGGTGGGTTCAAACCTGGCCCTGGCCAAAAACTGCAAAAAAAAAAAAAAAAAAAAACAAAAGTGCCTTTCCAGGCTGCACCTGTGGCTCAGTAGATAGGGCACAGGTCCCATACACTGAGGGTGGCAGGTTCAAATCAGACCTGGCCGAACTGCAACAAAAAATAGCCGGGCGCTGTGGCGGGCATCTGTAGTCCCAGCTACTTGGGAGGCCGAGGCAAGAGAATCACCTAAACCCAAGAGCTGGAGGTTGCTGTGAGCTGTGTGACACCACGGCACTCCACTGAGGGTGATAAAGTGAGACTCTGTCTCCCAGGGGGGGAAAAATGCCTTTCCTCTTTGTAAATGAAATGCAGTGTTAGCCTTCTACCTTGAGTTTGGGGTAGTGTTCTGTTCTGAAATTTATTCTAACCTGATTATGTTCTTAACCTAAATTGTAACAGACCAAATAGTTGCCTCTCTGTAATTATTTTCAAGTGAAAGAAATGAAGATCATTTAAAACTTGAATTTGCATGATATAAAAGAGAGCATTAATACACATAAACATGCATTAATCTGTTTAAACATTTCCCCATAATCCTTGCAATATGTAAACAACCTTTGTTCTGCCTTGGAGATATTGCATGATTGGACCCACGAGACTCCGTTATCCCACTGAATGGTTTCCTTTTATAACTTGAAAAGAAATGTTATATATTTATTGGAGGTTGTAAGGTGTTAAGTGTAATTAGACATAAATTATTCCTCAGCTATTTTGTTAATGCCGATAGGGATTAAATTAGATTTTATAGCTGTTGTAGAAGTCTATTTGGTAGTTAACAAGTGGCATTTTTCAATCCAGGAAAACGTAATCCAATTATAAAGCAGGCAGCTGAATTAACATAACCCAGGAAGGGACTCTTCATGGATTAGCATTTTTTTGACAATAACAAAGAAGAAAATCATCAAATTCTATGAAGCTGTTACATGCTATTCTCAAAAGTAAGAACAGCCATTTGGGAAAAGGAAGCAAGGTAAGCAGGCAAACATGCTCTTACTTACAGACTTTTTAAGGGGAAGGATGGTAGAGGTTGGGAAGCAAAGCTGAGCGTGGCCATGTCTGCATAACCTGCGCTCACAGATAATTATTACAGTAATAATAATTAGTAAAATAATTATTGATACAGTAATAATAGTACAGGCTTTAGGCACTGCTTTCCAACACTCACACTGGTGTTGGAAATGGGACCTTGCTGATTGACATGTGGGCACCTCACTTTTAGCTAAATATAGTCATTTCCTTTCAGCAATTCTCTACTCCTGGTTTCCTTACATGGTGAACAAAACACAAATGATATGTGATCAAGTTTCTGTAACTTTCTATTAAATGAATAATCTTATTTTAGTTATTGCCAAAGAGACTAGAATGTGAGAATTTTAGAGCTGGAAAGGCCCTTGACATATATATAATTTTTATAGTCCTACTGCAAGTTTATATATGTTTGTATACACACACATACATGCATACACACACACTTGTGCACATGTGCACACTTAACAGTGTATTTTATCTTGAAAGAAGAGCCTTCCCTTAAGCCTTTGGTTTTTACTTGCTGGTGAGGGTGATTATTAGAGCTGGCAGGACTTGCCAATTTTCATTTGCACGGTATCATCTTAGCAGATAATCACATGGATATCAATCACTGGCATAGCATTGTGTTAGATAATTGCACGGGCATCAGTCGTCTGTGTATCTGGAGCAAGTCATCACGTGGGCATCAATTTCCTCTATGGGGGAAGGTAATTGCATTGGAAGCAGGGAAGGGTGTGTCTCCATAGCAGATAATCACATGGGGATCAATCACAGAGAGGTGGATAGCCCTATGCATATCCACCACACACAGCAGAGTGGCTAGTTACATGGGTGTCAGGCAACGCCGTGGTTTTCTGGTACTGGTTTGTATGGGCAGCAAATAAATGTGCTCATGTGCCCACATCAAGGTAGGGGTCCACTCAGTGGAACGAGAGCACCGCAGTCCATAGTGTGACCTTTCTCAGCAGAGCGCTGGAAACGCCATGGTTACAGATCCAGTTGAGATTCTTTTAAGACTAGGGCTTCTGCTAAACTGGAAATGTCCCTGGGAGAAAAGTGAATGAGAGTGGAAGAGTTCTGTGGTCTCTTCCTCCCCACCCACCACCGTTTTCATTGTCAGGCCTGGTGATTTGGGTGTGGCTTTGGCCACAGATTGAAGCCCAGGGCTAACCACTCCCTGAGCTCCATTCCACTGATTGGCTCAAGCCAGGACAGGTGACATTAGCTAGTCCAATCAGAGCGAATCTCAGATTTCGTGGGAAAACTGGGAGGGATGCTGGTTTTTCTTACTCACTGCATCCCACGTGGAAGGTGGCAAGCTTGGTGCTGCGGTGGCAGCGTTAGTGGGTGGGGGAACCTGGTGTGTTTGGGGGCCCTTCACATGCAGCCAGACATGAGTCTCCTGGAGAAGTCAGGACTGAGAGGTGGCGAGAAACCCGTCTGGAAGGTGTTGCTGGAGGCTAATTCCAGCAGTGCTGAAGTGAGGTTCCTGGCTGGAAATGCTCCCCTGACCCCTGATCCAATAACGTCCCTTTTGGCTTAAGCTAGTCAGAATTGGTTTTCTATCCCCTTGCTTAATAAAGACTCCTAACTGATAGGATAAGTTCATCTGAACCTTTTCGTGAGAAGAAGGTTTAATAGGAGAGGGCCTATTTGAGGGACGAAGGGAGGGCGGAAGGGGACGCAGGCTTTGGTCACCAACTCAGGAGTCTGGGCCTGGAGCTGCACTTGGCGACTGTCCCCAGCCAAGGGGACAGTTCACCTCCCTGTTAGAGTGCCCCCGTCTCCTGGCCTCTAAGCATCTGAGCTCAAGCTGTGAGGAGCAGTTATTAAAGACTTTTTTTTTTTTTGTAGAGACAGAGTCTCACTTTTTTTTTTTGAGACAGAGCCTCAAGCTGTCACCCTGGATAGAGTGCTGTGGCATCAGGGCTCACAGCAACCTCCAATTCCTGGGCTCAAGCGAGTCTCCTGCCTCCGCCTCCCAAGTAGCTGGGACTACAGGCACCCGCCACAACGCCTGGTCATTTTTTGGTTGCAGCCATCATTGTTGTTTGGCGGGCCCGGGCTGGATTCGAACCCGCCAGCTCAGGTGTACGTGGCTGGCGTCTTAGCCCGCTGAGCCACAGGCGCCGAGCATAGTAAAGACTTTTAAATGCAGGCTTAATGTTTCCCCTTTTCCACCTGCCTATTCTTATTACTTTGATATTTATCAAATACAATGTACTAATTACACATTAATGTTGAAGTGCATTTTCAAATTAATTAATTTGAAATTAATTTTCAAATAATTTTGAAAATTATTTATTTTTCAAAATAAATGAAAAAATAGGTGTCCTCATGGCAAGAATCACACTATTCTCAGGCGTTCTTTTATTGATATTCTAGTAGACAGGGAGATTTTTTTGTCTGCCTGAATGCTGATGATTATTGATTTGAGAAAGAGCCATAAGTTTTAGAAAAAGTAACGGGGAAAGAAAAAAAAAGAATTCTCCTTGAAGTAAAATTTACCAATCTCCTAAATAAAATGTTTCCTGTAAAAACAAAATGGATTTACTTGCTTTGTTTACCAATTCTCTGTGGGAAGCAGCTTGTATTTTTTCTCCATCAGCCTGTATTCCTTTTGATACCATCACTTTACACATATGCTCAAATCAGAAGATAGAATGACACCAAAAAGAACGCAAATTACTGAAGTTTATTTGTCCATTTGGGCTATAACAAAATAGCACAGGATAGGTGGCTGAAACAGCAAACATTGCTGTCTCCCAGTTCCCCAGTTGTGAAGTCTGAGATCAAGGTGCTGGCCGGTTACTGGTGAGGTCTCTTTTCCTGGTTCACTTTCTTGCTATCTCCTTGCACGCAGAGAGAAAAATAATTCCTCTTGTGTCTCTTATAAAGGTACTACTCTCACTTATGTGGGGCGACCCTCATAACCTAATTAACTCCCAAAGGCCCCACCTCCTAATCCTATCACTTTGGAGATTAGGGCTTCAACATAAGAATTCGGTACAGGGGATATATTTGGGCAATAGAAATCTTAAAATCTCATCTTAATGTAACAATTTCAAACTCCTTTTTGTTTCTGTTAAACTTTAGAGATAGCAGAATGTACCCTCTTTAGTTTGTGAGGGTCCAGACACTAGTAGAAGTTCAAATAAACAATAGGATGGCCAATGGGGAAAAAAAGCAGAACGTGTAAGGATTGACTCAGTCATAGACTAATCAGTTCCTAAGTCCCTTTCACCAGGGAGGTGGTACACATATTCTTACTTGCTGTAGGTAAACATTTGTGAAATGCATGTGTGTACGAGTGAATGAATTGGTCTATGGCTGGAAGGTGACCCCAGGACTTAAGGTGAGTGTGAGAGTTGTACAGTCCACTCTCCCCGCCAAGCTTCACATGTATTCTTCCCTCTGCCCAGCATCCTTGAGTCTCACTGGGAACTTCCTTCCGCAAGAGTTCTTCCAGGGCCCCCAGACTCAGTCGCCCCCCGCTCTGTGTGTACACCTGCCATGTGTACTCTCCCTGCTGTGACACACGTCACACCTCTGTACTTGCATAGTGCTTAGCTTTCATACCAGACCAGGTTCCACAAGGGCAGGGTTGGGTCTATACTGCCAGCACCCAACGCTGTGTCCAGCAAGAGCCATTTTTGCGCTCTGAGTGGAGGTGGCAGTGATATGATCGTGGTGGAGCTATCCCACCTCTCTGCAATCAACCACAAGATGATGCAGTTTGTAGAAGTCATCCCAACTCAAGGACTAAAACTGACTAGGGTGAGCTAAGGAAGGATGATTCATTCCTCCTCAGTGACTATTTTTCATCACCGGTGACGTGTGGAATGACTTACTAAAGGTTTCTGGTAAAGTTCTTGTTCTTACAAGAAAACCATGGTGAATCAGTCTTCATTTTCTCCTAACAGTGACAAAGGGGCATGTTGTCTTAGAACAAGGACAACATTGTAGGTGGCAAAGTGAGTAGAGAATTAACTGGCATCCTTGATAACATTGCTGAGCTGCTGGCTTCAGCACCCACCCCTGTACGTTGTCACATGAGTGTCCTTAGTGTTTAATTAAGCCAGTCTGAACTGGGCTTTCCTGTCTCTTGCAGCCTTATGTGTTCTAACTGAAATAGAACGGCTATGGAAAGCATATGGGCTTTGGTGTCAGAGAGATTGGATTTGACTCTTGTTATTAATGTAAACTTTCTGGCTTTCCCAGTATGTGTAGTGGAGAAAGTAATACTTCTCACATGGGGATGATGTGTGGCTTAAATGAAAATAAGCTTTTAAAACACCTACCAGAGTTCCTAAAATATATTACGAACTCAACAACTATTTCTTTTCCATTTAGGAGATCTTTTCACTAATTGATTTTGGGGGTCCAATGGGTTGAATTGATCAATGATGACCAAACTTCTAGGTCCTTTGCACATGAACTGCCAAGTAGTTTTCAATCTACTGTGAGAGTCAGGCAGTCACAGAAATAGGTATTGTGGGGTTGGAGAGCCCCAGCTGGAGGACAGTGTCCAGCTAAAGGAAGTTGAGAGTATTCAGGCGGTGCCTGTGGCTCAAAGGAGTAGGGCGCTGGCCCCGTATGCCGGAGGTGGGTTCAAACCCAGCCCCGGCCAAAAACAAAACAACAAAAAAGGAGTATTGGTCAGACCACATTTGGCAGCCAGAGTTCAGTTCGTAAAGCCGTTCTAGAGGAGAGGAAGAAGGTGAAGATGCTGAGGATGTCATTTGTCCTGAAGAAAAGAGGACTTGAAGCCAGAAAAGACTTCAAAGAGGGAGTTGAATTATTCTATACTGCTTCGGAGGGCAGAATGAGGACACACCCCAGTAACAAAGGACTCGGGTATAAATTTTCACTCAACAGGACAAACAACTCTGAGAATTTGCAGTGTATAAAGGGGAGAGCATGAACAGAGCAGAGTAGAGCCCCCTTTCCCCAGCAGCCACTCATCAGCCACGGCCCCAGTCCGGAGCTTGGGCCATGTGGCCCCAAAGGGCTCTTGCAAAGACTTGGATTTGACATTGAATTTTTTTTTTTTTTTTGTAGAGACGGAGTCTTACTCTATGGCCCTCAGTAGAGTGCCGTGGTATCACACAGCTCACAGCAACCTCCAGCTCCTGGGCTTAGGCCATTCTCTTGCCTCAGCCTCCCGAGTAGCTGGGACCACAGGCACCTGCCACAACGCCCGGCTATTTGTTTTTGCAGTTCGGCCGGGCCGGGTTTGAACCCGCCACCCTTGGTATACGGGGCCAGCACCCTACTTGCTGAGCCACACACGCCGCCCTTTTTAAAATTTTTTTTTGAGACAGAGCCTCAAGCTGTCGCCCTGGGTAGAGTGTCGCGGCATTACAGCTCACAGCAACCTCCAATTCCTGGGCTCAAGCGAGTCTCCTGCCTCTGCCTCCCAACTAGCTAGGACTACAGGCGCCTGCCACAATGCCCGGCCATTTTTTTTTTTGGCTTGCAGCCGTCATTGTTGTTTGGTGGGCCCGGGCTGGATTCGAACCCGCCAGCTCAGGTGTATGTGGCTGGTGTCTTAGCCCATTGAGCCACAGGTGCCGAGCCTTGACATTGAATTATTAACGGTCCAAACTCCTATTTGGAATACTACAGGTGGATTTTTTTTTTTTGCAGTTTTTGGCCGAGGCTGGTTTTGAACTCGCCACCTCCAGCATATGGGGCTGACGCCCTACTCCTTTGAGCCACAGGTGCCGCCCCTACTGGTGGATTCAGAGAGCTGCTCTGTTGCTTGTGCTCTTGCTGTTATTTTTCTTTCTGAACTCTATCCATCCTTTTTCTGACTCCCTCTGCCGTTGCTCCCATGATCACCATACACCCCAGCCCCTAAACTGACCTTTCACTTCTGTTACTTCCCTGCTCCCTTGATGACCAGAGCGATCATGTATGTGCAGACAGAGTAATGGGATTGGTGCCGCTGCAGGGCAGTTTTTAGCAAACCAAAACAAGTTTTAGGAAACAAGACTGCCCTGCGGTCTTTCTGTCTGGCCTGCCATGATGCCTAAGTGGCCCCATTTTTCTTATCTTTCAGTTAAGGCTTTGCCTCCAGAAAATATTTGGTAAGATGTCAGTGCTTCATAAGTTGTTAATACATTACCCAGAAGGGATACAATATTAATACCATATGCTTTTTTAACAATTGTGATAAAATATGTATAACAAATTTTACAGTTTTAACCATTTTCAAGTGTACAGTTCAGGGGTTTAAGTACATTCACATTGTTGTGTGATCGCCACCACCACCATCCATCTGCAGAACTTTTTCATCTTTCCCAAGGTAAACTCTGTCCCCATCAGACACTAACTCTCCCTTCCCCAAACTCCTGGCAGCCACCACCCTACCTTCCCACCCTGAGTTCATGCAGTCTAGATACCTCCCGTAACGGGAATCATAAGTATTTCTCCTTCTATGACAGACTTATTTCAGCCGGACGTCCTCGAGGTTCCTCTATGTCATAGCAAGTGTCAGAATGTCCTTTCTTATTAAGGCTGACTGATATGCCATTGAATGTATACACCCCATTTTATTTATCCATCCACTATTGATGGATACTCAGGTTGCTTCCAACTTTTGGCTCCTGTGAACAAATACCTGTCTGAGTCCTGCTTTAATTCCGTTGAGTACCCTGAAGTGGGATGGCTGGATCTAGTAATTCTCTGTTTAGTTTTCTGATACACTGCCATACTGTTAATACCATATAGCTTTTAAAACTACGCATTAATCGGGCGGCGCCTGTGGCTCAGCAAATAGGGCGCTAGCCCTACACACCTGGTGGGTTCAAACCTGGCCTTGGCCAAACTGCAAAACAGAAAAATAGCCGGGCGTTGTGGTGGGCGCCTATACTCAGCTACTCGGGAGGCTGAGGCAAGAGAATCACCTAAGCCCAGGAGTTGGAGGTTGCTGTGAGCTATGTGACGCCACGGCACTCTACCGAGGGTGATAAAGTGAGGCTCTGTCTCTATAAACAAAACAAAACAATGGCTACACCATTAATCAAGGAAAACAAGTTAATTTTAATCAGAGAGAGTCAGAAAATATTAATTCGTGATATATTGTCCAGAGCCTATTGAGCCCTGGAAGTTATAGATAAAAAAGAATAAAGAGTGAAATAAACATTCCTGGTGAGAAAGAGGGAGGGAGGGACCAGAACCTTCCACCACCCCAGCGTACCCCTGTGTTGCCTATGCACCCTCAGGGCAGCAGAGCTGGGAGGAAGAGTGGGGAGGAGTCGTCTCAGAGGGAGCCTACTGAGGCCTCAGGGATTATTTCTAGGTGCTTTTGCATCCATTAACTTATTTAATCATCAAAACAACTCAGCAGGTGCCCTTATTTTTATGGACAAGTCTTGTCAAGTACTTAACATTTTTAATTTTTATTGCTTTTAACAGCAATGAAGAATATCTTGAAAAGGGAAGAAATCATTCTGAACCCACCGATCTCACACAGAATGCACTTTGGTACTTCCCTGTTCTTTTCTTGTCTTTTCCCATTTATTATGCAGCCATAATTTTCACATGGTTGTGTTGTTGTAATTTTATATTCTCCTTTCGAAATTGCTACAGAAATATTTGTATTTATCATGTTAATAGATGTATAATATATCTCAAATGATTTCATTTCAATTCAGTTAACATTCCTCTGCTGCTAAATATATACTGTTTCCAGTTTTTTACTGTATTTTATAATATTATGTAACTTAAAATTTTGTAATTTTAGCAATAAAGGCCTTCATGTCTTTAACTTTTTTTCTTCTTATGCTTTTTTCAAAGAAAATATTTCCAGAACTGGGATTACCAGATCAATGGGTAGAAATATTTTTTTGTGATTGATTGCAAAGTGTTTTACAAAGCGCATATTTAAAAATTTATAATTTATGCCTGTAGTCCCAGCTACTCGGGAGGCTGAGGCAAGAGAATCGCCTAAGCCCAGGAGTTGGAGGTTGCTGTGAGCTATGAGATGCGAAGGCACTCTACCGAGGGTGATAAAGTGAGACTCTGTCTTTACAAAAAAAATTTGTGTATATATGTATATATATATATAATTAAAATTTTTTCAAATATATTTTCGGCAGCAATATTGAAGTATACAAGTCTTTCCACATTTAGTATTACTTTTAACTTTGTTTTACTATTTCATATATATAAAACTGTAGTTTATTATTGCTTCAGTGTTTTGTTTTGTTTTTAATTACTTGCATGGTTTTCATATGTTTAGTAAGTGTGTGTCCACATGCATTTTGTCTCTTTACACTCTTGGCCCAGTGATCTACTGTATGACTTTGGAAATACTATGTTATAATTAAAACCTGAGGTACCCGAAGTGAAGGTAGACTCTGTTCCTACCCTTTTTGTTACTTCTTTGAGTATATTTTGTTATATTTCATCTCATTAAGGCTCATTGTTTTGTTTTGTTTTATGGAGTCTTGCTCTGTTGCCCTGTTACTTCTTTGAGTATATTTTGTTATATTTCCTCTCATTAAGGCTCATCGTTTTGTTTTGTTTTGTTTTAAGAGATGGAGTCTTGTTCTGTTGCCCAGGCTGGAGTACAAACACCGCTCATTGCAGCCTCAAAACTCCAGGCTCAAGTATTAATCTTCCTGCCTCAGCCTCCCTAGTAGCTAGGACTACAGGCATACACCACCCTATCCAGCTAATTTTTAAAACATTTTTTAGAGATGAAGTCTCAGATTTCTGAGTTTCAAAAACCAAAATAGTAATAATGCCTAACTCATTGGATTATTACAAAGATCCAATAAGGTAATATCTATGAACCCCTGTTGCACAGTGCCTGGCACATAGAATATGCTCAATAAATGTTGGATAGCTTCACTGTTATTAGAGTTGTTCATCTACCTAATTTCTTCTCTTCTACTTTATCTTATTCTCAATCTTCTGTGGTATTACCTCTCCTCCTTGGGTGGTTGAGTTGCTGGGAGCTGGACATAAAGGAAATGAGATCTGATCGGACTGAACAGCATTTCCAGCCCAGGTGGCTATGTCAGCATCCTTGTATTATGTGGACAATGGTCCATGGTGGAATTGCAGGGTTGGAAGGACAGACAGAGACCCATTTTAGCCACTCTGGTGCTTCCAATTAGCACTGGTGTTCACACAGTTCTATGGAGGTAGTTACCCCATCTACAGTGATATTCAAGGAGGAAAGTAGTCTCTAATTCCTATGACTGATTTGCTACTGCAGCTGCAAACCACATCCGTTTGATTTCTCTTCAGATGGAGCAAGAAAGACCAGAAAGTCCAGTCCACAGCTATTGAGCACTTTGCAGTTGATAGCCATTTTCTCTATGCTTTCTTATGGAGACCCTGGCATGGGCGTGACTAATCCATGAAGGTCTGATTGAATGCAGAGTCTGTTAGGTAATGTAAACTGTCCATAAGCATAGGGACCCAGCACACCTGTGTTCCACCAGCATCATTCATGATAGCCAAAAGGTGGAAGCAAAACGAGTACCCACTGACAGATGAATGGATAAACAAAATGTGGCATACATGTGCTTAAAAAGGAAGGAAATCTTGACCATGGCTACAGTGTGAATGATAACTTGAGGACATGATGCTGAGTGAAACAAGCTAGACACAAAAGGATGAACGGTGTATGAATCTATGTATGTGAGATAATTAGAATCATCAAGTTCACACAGAAAATAGAATGGTGGTTTCCAGGGGCGGGGGTGAATGAGGAGCTGTTGTTTAATGTGTGTGAGTTGCAGTTTGGGAACATGACAGATGTTCTGAACATGGATGGTAGTGATGCCACTGAACTGCGCGCTTAAAAATGGTTAAAATGGTAAAATTTATGTTAGGCCTATTTACTTATTTTATAATATATCTTATACCTAATATACAGGGTGTCCCAAAAGTTGCCCTTGAAATTACCATATGCGAGGAAAGTGGGAAATTGTAGCTAAATGTACCTTTATATTCAAAATACGCATTGCAAAATTTTACTAAGACGTGGCCAACATGTAGAGATTATTCTGTAAATATTTTGTAAAATTTTTAATGAAAGGGCAGCGTCTGTGGCTCATCAAGTAGGACACCGGCCCCATACACCAAAGTTGGCAGGTTCAAACCCGGCCTTGGCCAAACTGCAAAACAGAAAAATATCCGGGCATTGTGGCGGGCGCCTGTGGTCCCAGCTACTTGGGAGACTGAGGCAAGAGAATCGCCTAAGCCCAGGAGTTGGAGGTTGCTGTGAGCTATGTGACGCCCCGGCACTCTACCGAGGGTGGTAAAGTGAGACTCTGTTTCTACAAAAAAAAAAAATGTTTAATGAAATATTTTTTAAAAAATGAAAAGAAAAGGGGGCAGCGCCTGTGGATCAACAGTGTAGGGTGCTGGCCCCATGTGACGGTGGTGGGTTCAAACCCAAACCCGGCCAAAAACTGCAAAAAAAAAAAAGAAAGGGTGGCGCCTGTGGCTCAAGGAGTAGGGCACTGGCCCCATATACCAGAAGTGGTGGGTTCAAACCCAGCCCCAGCCAAAAACTGGGGGAAAAAAAAAAAGGAAAAGAAAAATAGCTAGGACCTAACCAAGACTATGAAGAATATGAAAAGAAGTTAGTTGGAAAAAGAAGCAACTTACGTGAAGTTATAACTCAGAGGAGGCTCGGCTTCCGTAGCTTAGTGAGCAGGGCGCAAGCCACATACACCAAAGCTGGTGGGTTTGAGCCGGCCTGGACCTGCCAAATAACAATGACAACTACAAGCAAAAAATAGCTGGGAATTGGCTCTGCGCCTGTGGCTCAGCGGGCTAAGGCGCCAGCCTTGTAAACCTGAGCTGGCGGGTTCAAATCCAGCCCGGGCCCGCCAACCAACAATGACGGCTGCAACCCAAACAAAAAATAGCCGGCCGTTGTGGTAGGCGCCTGTAGTCCCAGCTACTTGGGAGGCAGAGGCAGGAGACTCGCTTGAGCCCAGGAATTGGAGGTTGCTGTGAGCTGTAATGCCGCGACACTCTACCCAGGGCGACAGCTTGAGGCTCTGTCTCAAAAACAAAACAAAACAAAACAAAAAATAGCTGGGAATTGTGGCTGGCTGGCACCTGTAGGCCCAGCTACTCGGGAGAGTGAGGCAAGAGAATCGCTTAAGCCCAAGAGTTTGAGGTTTCTGTGAGGTTTCTGTGACTCCACATCACTCTACTGAGGGCAACATTATGAGACTCTGTCTTTAAAAAAAAATAGAGGAAAAAATTAGGTTAGGTTATAGTTTAGACTCCAGAAAACATCTCTATCCAAAGCATAGAAACCTGAAGTTCCCTGTGGTTGTGACAGACTTGAGCGGGGCCACAATACGTATGTCCTCCTGGCAAAGAACATTTCCTGGGCCTGTGTGCGCCGGGGGAAGCTTTCTGGCCTACAAGAAGCTCCAGTTCCCAGAGATGGTATCAGCAATTTATAGAATACATGCACTGTTGAAGTATTTGAGAAATACTAAAAAAAAGAAGAAAATTAATTTATTCAATTCATAAATTTTGTTTTATGAGACAGAGTCTTACTCTGTCACCCTGGGTAGAGTGCTGTGGCATCATAGCTCACAGCAACCTCAAACTCAAACTCTTTTTTTTTTTTTGTAGAGACAGAGTCTCACTTTATCACCCTCAGTAGAGTGCTGTGGCATCACACAGCTCACAGCAACCTCCAACTCCTGGGCTTAGGCGATTCTCTTGCTTCAGCCTCCAGAGTAGCTGGGACTACAGGCGTCTACCACAGCGCCTGGCTATTTTTCTGTTTTACAGTTCAGCCAAGGCTGGGTTTGAACCCACCACCTTCGGCATATGGGGCCGACGCCCTACTCGATGAGCC
The DNA here is from genome assembly GCA_963573935.1 of Arctocebus calabarensis. Taxonomy (NCBI): domain Eukaryota; kingdom Metazoa; phylum Chordata; class Mammalia; order Primates; family Lorisidae; genus Arctocebus; species Arctocebus calabarensis. The sequence goes on along the minus strand of CAUYON010066596.1, from coordinate 12,161 downwards.
ACAGGTGCCGCCCAAGCAACCTCAAACTCTTAGGCTTGAGCGATTCTCTTTCCTCATCATTCCAAGTAGCTGGGACTATAGGTGTCCACTGCAACTTCTGCTAGGTTTTAGTAGTGACAGGCTCTTGCTCTTGCTCATCTGGTCTTGAACTTCTGAGCTAAAGCAATCCACCTGCCTCAGCTTCCCAGAGTGCTAGGATTACAGGCTGAGCCACTGTGCTCAGCCATATTTAGTTTTGAAAGTTTTAGAGAATTTTAATAAAGTTGTAAATGATGTCAATTGAACGTTTCAGCTTATTTAAAACTATGCAACATGAAGTAAATTAATTTTATTTATAAACAGAGTAATAACAGTGTAGGCTGAGAGCAAAGACTTAAAAAAAGGTGAATTTTTGGGGGGGAGTGGTGGGAGACAGTCACACTATGATGAACTTGGTGGAGTGCTATAGTGTCACAGCCCACAGCAACCTCAAACTCTTGGGCTTAAGCGATTCTTCTGCCTCAGCCTTCCAAGTAGCTGGGACTAAAGGTGCCCACCACAATGCCCAGCTATTTTTTTGGTTGTAGTTGTCATTGTTGTTTGGTAGGCCTGGGCTGAATTCAAACCCACCAGCTCCGGTGTATGTGGCTGGCTCCCTAGCCATTGAGTTACAGGTAGCAAGCCAAAGAAAGGTGAATTTTTGTTTTTTGTTTGTTTATTTATTTGTAGAGACAGAATCTCACTTTATCGCCCTCGGTAGAGTGTCACAGTGAGCTCACAGCAACCTCCAACTCCCGGGCTTAGGCAACGCTCTTGCCTCAGCCTCCCGAGTAGCTGGGCCCACAGGCGTCCACCACAACACCCGGCTATTTTTCTGTTTTGCAGTTTGGCCGAGGCCGGGTTTGAACCCGCCACCTTCGGTATATGGGGTCAGTGCCCTACTCGATGAGCCACAGGCACTGCCCAAAAGGTGAATTTTTGAATTGGTAACCTTAATAAATTTAATATTACTTTTACAACGGAAGTAACCTACATGATCTTTTCTGTGCACAAAAGCTCATACATTAAAAACTCATAATGACAGCTGTAGTCTTGGTATCTGCTACTTCCAAGCAGAGTTGCTGACTTACGTGTGGGTTTATCCCACTGGTACATAAACTTCTAAGGGCCACAAGCAGGTTCTTCATATTCTACATACCCAGTACAGCTGGTGGCACACAAAAGACAACAGACAGATGGTTCAGGAAGGTGAGTTATAAGGGAAAAAAAAAACTTGAATGTATTCAGGTGCTATGTTTATTAATTTTGTACACACACCCCTCCCTTGTACCTGTGATAACATCTATTTTCATATCTATTTGGACATTTGCTAGACAAAAAGCAATCACTTGGCCAGGCACGATGGCTCATGTGCCTAACACTCTGGGAGGCTAAGGTAGGTGGATCATCTGAGCTCAGGAGTTTGAGACCAGCCTGAGCAAGGCGAGACTCCATCTCTGCAAATAGAAAAACTAGCCAAGTGTTGTGATGAGCACTTGTAGTCCCAGGTACTTGGAAGACTGAGACAAGAGCATTGCTTGAGCCAAGACTTGGAGATTGCTGTGAACCACAGCATTCAATCCCAGGGCAACTGAGTGGGACTCCATTTATAAAAAGAAAAGAGGGCTCGGTGCCTGTGGCTCAACGGGCTAAGGCGCCAGCCACATACACCTGAGCTGGCGGGTTCGAATCCAGCCCGGGCCCGCCAAACAACAATGACGGCTGCAACCAAAAAATGGCCAGGCGTTGTGGCGAGTGCCTGTAGTCCCAGCTACTTGGGAGGCGGAGGCAGGAGACTCGCTTGAGCCCAGGAATTGGAGGTTGCTGTGAGCTGTGATGCTATAGCACTCTATCCAGGGTGACAGCTTGAGGCTCTGTCTCAAAAAAATAAATAAATAAATAAATAAAAAACAGGCTCGGCGCCTGTGGCTCAAGGGGCTAGGGCGCCAGCCACGTACACCTGAGCTGGCAGGTTCAAATCCAGCCCCAGGGCCTGCCAAACAACAATGACGGCTGCAACCAAAAAAAAAAAAAAAAAGTGGCCAGGCGTTGTGACAGGTGCCTGTAGTCCCAGCTACTTAGGAGGCGGAGGCAAGAGACTCCCAGGAATTGGAGGTTGCTGTGAGCTGTGATGCCACAGCACTCTACCCAGGGTGACAGCTTGAGGCTCTGTCTCAAAAAATAAAAAGAAAAAAGAAAAGAGGAAGGGCAGGGGAAGGGAAGGAAGTTCACTTATTTTAATGAGTTACCATAAATACATTTAGAATAAATACAGTCTAACAAAATTATGAGGACCATTATTTATTTTGGCTTATTTGAATGCAATATTATTATTATTTTTTCTTTTTGAGAACCTCAAGCTATCACCCTGGGTAGAGTTCTGTAGCATCACAGCTCACAGCAACCTCCAACTCCTGGGCTCAGGCGAGTCTCCTGCCTCCGCCTCCCGAGTAGCTGGGACTACAGGCACCCGCCACAATGCCCGGCCATTTTTTGGTTGCAGCCGTCATTGTTGTTTGGCGGGCCCAGGCTGGATTCGAACCCGTCAGCTCAGGTGTATGTGGCTGGCGCCTTAGCCCATTGAGCCACTGGCGCCGAGCCTGCAATATTATTTTTTATTTTCACCTCCCTGTAGGGACCTTATTCGTCAATGTCTAGACAATTCAGTAGTGTCTTCGCAGAGGGGGTTCACTCCATGTTTGTCCATAAACTCTCCCGAAAGCAAATGTTACTTCGGTGAGCCTCCCTTCCTGTGCCCAATGCTCCCTGCACCACACCGTGCTCAACATCACATTTCCGAAGCCCAGAGGCACTTTGTTTAGACGGAAGCATCACGATTTCAAGCTTGGTAACGAATAAAGAGAGGGTTCCCAAAGTATCTTGGGAATGCTGGCTGAATAAGTTCCGTTTCTGTGTGAGACAGAGCTGTGTCTGCTGCTTGGCTTGCTCTTTGGCGCCTTTCCCCTTTTGGTGGGATGGATCCCGAAGGGAAGAAAGGGACGGCTGTGGGCCTTTGGTGTCTTCCTTCGGGGGTGTGATGGCTGGCGCCTCTGGAGTGAGCTGACTGCCAGGGCTCCGTCTCTGCCTTTCTTCCTTACCGGCCTGAGAGTCTGCTAACATTATTACCAATGTGACATGTTCCTCTTGGCCAACGTGAGAACTCGGGAAGACTTGCCAGTCTGGCATTGAGATGGCCCGAAAGAGCTTTAGGGGCCATTCATGAAGCTGGATGAAGCCACTAAGCAGACTTGTTCTCAGGGAGTGGGGACTTCGGTTCATTCATATAGACTAGTGAGCTCAAAGGTCTCCAGAATAACTCGTGCCCAAGTGATGTGGGCCAGCCGAAATGTCCATTCTGCATTGGAGTAACATAGGAGTTTTTTACTGGAGGTGTAACATGTTGGTGAAGTCATACAACTAAATAAGTCATTCTCTCAGGAACTCATCACATGATGTGAGGAAGCAGCATCTAGTGACAAGGCTATCACTGGAGGTGACAAAGGTGGGCAGAGTAAGGGCGGCCCCTTCTCACATGGCTTGTGAGACAGACATCAGGCCAGTGGTCACTCAAATTGATTTATGGTTGTGAATTGATGGGAAGACCAAGTTCTGGCTGTTACGAGAGTATGGCAGGATTCCAGGCTGCAGAGAAGCCCTGTGGAAAGGATCTGGGCTCTTAGTCTAGCTATCTGGGAAAACTACCGAGGAGATGGCTAGACTAAGTGTGGGGCACAGAGACAGTTTCTGGGTGAAGGGAGAGCTATATGCAGAGACCCAGGGCACCAAGAAGTTGACACTTTCAAGGAACTGGGGAAAGAGAAGTTTGGCTGGAGTACTCAGAGCTCAAGGTCATGCAGGATGAGCCCAGAAAGGCCAGCAGGTGCTAGATGGTACAGGACCTGGATGAGAGTAAGGATTTCAGATGCATTCTAAGGGTAATAATGGAAGAGTTTTAAGCGGCAGAAATATGTGTCTTACAGAATATCTTTCTGGATGCAGCAGAATGGATTGGATCGAGCTGGGCAGGAATGGATGGGGAGGCCATCTGCAGCCTGCCATGATGTTAGTGTGAGAAGGCCGGAGGGTGATGAGGAGACAGATGATGTCAGAAACAACTCCACTCCACTCCCTTCTCTTTCCTCTCCTTCCCTTCTCTCCTTCCTTCCTTCTTTTCTTCCTCTACTTCCTTCCTTCTATCCTTCCCTTCCAAACTTAGACACCCCTCTATCTGCTCCAAAAGGTAGAAATGGATTCTTTTTCTTAGAAGACCTTTCTAGTTTTCTAAGAACAATTCCTTTCTCCTGTCCTTATTGGGAAATTCCTCAAAGAAATAGAAGCCTACAATTCTATGCCAGATCAAAAATTTTAGAACTATATTCTAGTTCTAAAGGAGCAAAAGGCCTCGACAAAGGCATAGACCCTCTCTGCCACTCTAAAACCCCTACATCCAGGCCCATTAGAACCCCCAAAGTGACCAGATTTCCATCAATCCCAAAGCCAGACAAGCAAGGTCACGTTTATAGGACTCCCTCCTGGCAACAGTCTAGAAAACAATGAAAACAGATGCAAGCCCCGCTGTGGTACAGCAGCCCACTGTGGAAACCAGGGGGTCAAGTGCCCATTATCCAGGTAAGCAGGCTCTCCCTAGGAGACCAAAAATGCATGTCAACATGCCAAGTAGAGAGGGGCTGGAAATCACAGGGGCCACCTGGGAAGAGAGGCCTCAGCCAGGCAGTAATAATAAAACTGGACAATGCCACAGCAATGGCGTGGCTCAGCCAGGAGCCAGGGAAGGACGGGGGTGGGAGGAAGGGCCTCCCTTCCTCCAAAATCAATGTCCCTGTTAACTTGGGCAGAAGAAAATCTGACAGCTCTGGAAACCTGCCCATCCGATGAGAAAGAGGAAGCTGAGAAGCGGTTGGAGCCGGAGAAGGCCCAGAAATGGCAGGCGGGTTAGTTGCCCATTGAGGACCTGATGGCAAGAGCTCTTTGCTCTGCTTTTACTGATGCCCAGGAGGCCAGGTGACACACAGCCTCCACAGGACCTCCAGCTGCCTCCCAAAGCAGCCCACCCCTCTGGTGATCGTGGGAGTATCTGTCTTATAAAAGATCCACAAAACAAGCAAGGCACTCGGCATCTGAACCTAGGTCCCTGGGGGCTATTTCATCTTGCTATCTGGGTTATACTGCGAGGCAACTGGCACAGCAGAGATCCACAGAGAAATGAAAGTGTTGATGAGGTGATGTTAGTGAGAAAACACCCTTATATTGATACGGCAATGCCAGCCAACTGGTCCGTGACATTCATGTAGGGCCTCTTTATCTACAATTTCAAAATCCAAAACGCTGAGAACCATAAGTTTTGTCATAAGTTTGTAGCTGACTCACTGGGCAGCAGAGCCAGACTCAAACTGATCTAAGACTACTTGTAGACTTCGTCCCCTTAGTGTGACTATTCCCACATGTTGTGCCAGGTTTTGGGGGGTGATGGGCAGGGGTAGGTAGGATGTTAAATAGGCTATCTAGTACCACTGTACCTTTCTAAAGTCCAAAAAATTATTCATTTCCCAACCCATTTGTCTCTAGGGCTTTCTAATAAAGGGTTGTAAACTTGTATTATTGTGGGTTTGAGGGCTTATGAAGAAAAACAAGAAATCCCCGAGAAGACACATAGGACCACTGTACTATAAACATTTCATAGACACATAGATAGACATTTGGGGCTATGGAATTACAGAAATTCCTTTCTATGTAGTCTTGAGTACAGATTTCAATGGAGATAGCTTATGTTGAAAAAAGCATGATTTGGGGAATGAGAAGGTGTCTGGGTCAGTATTAAGTGCCCACATGGCCTTGGGCAAGACTTTCCTCATCCCTGGACCTCATCCATAAAATGACAGAATTGGACAAGATGATTTCTAAGGACACTTCTGGTTTTCAGATTCCATGTTCTATGACCTACCTATAGGAGGGATGAAGGACCAGGCAGCAACAAGTTCAGAAAAGGTCTCTCTTCTTCAGGAAATGTGAAAAGGAAGAACAGAATCATATGCTTTGGCCCCTTACTGGGGATGGGAATAAGATGAGCCAGTTACTGAGGGTTCAGTGACTCATGCCGCCAGTTAGGGGATTGCTCATGGATCCTTGGTGCTAGGAGATCAATACGCCAAGGACTCTGGTTGATAGCGGTCCTGATGACCAGTGAGGCCAACGAGGGTTCTTGTCACGTGGAGGCTGTGACATCGCATTCTGCTGAAATCGATTTGGCTCCATTTCATGTATACCTAGCAGATTTACCAGATTGTGAAAATGAATGTTTTCTATGCGCATGGCTGATTTTTGCATGCATCTGTTCACTCATCTAAACCTTAGTTACATCCTGCTAGAAGAATGAAAGGCTATAATTTCTTCTTTTTTTAACCTGGAGTGGTATAAGCACCATGATTTCTGTTTTAAAATTCTGCATCAAAATGGTGAACCACTTTTATTGTTGTCTGTGGGGAAAAGAATGAAGTGATACAGCCTTATTTTCTTGTGGATTTGCAAATGATCTTGACCTTAATGGCAGTCTCATGCCTGAGAACGTGGTCCTCAGAATAGAAATATCCAGTGGAATGCACACATGAGTATTTAACCATATTATTTGCATCTGACACTAATTAAGCCCTTGCTGGCTTGTCACGTTTCCATTTTGGATGACAGTGCTGTCTTTACATGTCAGTGGTCAAGAGCAAGAACAGTAATACTGGTATTTATTTAGTATAAGACTTTGCATTTCTGGGACATTTTTATTGCACTTAATTATAATAGTAAACCACAAATAATTTCTGCTTTATAGCTTGCTACTACAATCTTTAGTGTTCATGAGGACAGTATGCTGTAGTGACTAACAGGATGGTCTTTAGAATAAATTAAATTCAGATTTGGGGCATGCCTCTGCTACTGACTTACTGTGTATCTGATTTCAGCAAGCCTCCAAGTCTTCATCTGTAAAATGGGACTAGTGATGGGCTTATCCCACAGAGTAGGTATGAGGATTAAATCAGAAAAGCTTGTAAAATGCCTGGCACATACTGAGTGTTCAATACACCTTACCCACAACCCAGGTGTCAGCCACTTTGTTGCTCCCATGTCCTTCATCCTCTGGGAGTCACCTCATAGTATAATAAGCTACTTAAAAAGGAAAAGTCTATTAGCCACCACTCTGGACCAAGATCCTGCCACCTTTCCAGACTCTGAACTCCCAACTCCCTCCCCCCTTCTCAAACTGCCAGAATCTCTCTTTTCTTCCTGTGTTATTTTACAGAGAAATCTGGTTTTCTTTATCTCATTCCTAGTCCATCCCAGTCTGACCCTGAAGGCTAATTTTCCAGGAACAAATGGAGATTTTGTTTATTTTAACCAAGCAGAAGATAATTCTTTCTACCCTTAGCTTTTTCTATGTTAACTACTATACATTGAAGGTGGTTATTAAACTTTTTTTGAGACAGAGTCTTACTTTCTCGCTCTCAGTAGAGTGCCATGGCATCACATCTCACAGCAGCCTCAAACTCTTGGGCTGAAGTGATTCTCTTGCCTTAGCCTACCAAGTAGCTGGGGCTGTAAGCGCCCACCACAACGCCTGGCTATTTTTAGCTAAGTCTTGCTCTTGCTCAAGCTGGTTTTGAACTCATGAGCTCAGCCAATCCACCCACTCCCAGAGTGCTAGGATTATAGGTGTGCGCTACGGCGCCTAGCCTAAAGTAACATTTTTTTAAAATATAGTTTTTTCCCTGAAGAATTCTGGTACCATCTATTAACTTGCCATATCTTCTTTCCTTATAATATAGACACTATGGGATACTACAAATCCAGGTTCAAGGGCTGGTAAACCCCTCGGAAAATCAAAGAACTTACCTAAGGCCACATATTTGGAAGTAGAGACCAAACTCAGAGCAGAGCATAGGAACTAGACCTCCTGGAATTTTCTTTATTCCAAAGGCAACATTTCTCCTTTTGAATGTTGAAATAAAAAGCATGGGGAGAGTGAGCCAGGGTGGGCCTTCTAAAACACAGATTTCTGGAGCACACATCACGTGGATGGTCCCACTCTGCCTCTGGGGCGGGGGACACTTCAGACTCAACTGCTCATCAAGACAATGAGGTTCATTCCATGGCACTTCCAGGGAGCTGCTTTCCCAGGAATAGCCTGTTAGAACCAGCAGTCCTGGAAGGGAGCGAACCCTGTAAGCAGCACAATACAAGTGTGTGTGTGTGTGTGTGTGTGTGTGTGTGTGTGTGTGTGTGTGTGAGAGAGAGAGAGAGAGAGAGAGAGAGAGAGAATGATGGATGGGGCTCCCAAGTCAGGATGGTGTAGATGGGAAGACCTGTAAAAAGTTCAGAGGAGACCTATCCTGGCAGAGTGGCCTAGCTCATTTCTTTCTTTCTTTTTTTTTTTTAGAGACAGAGCCTCAAGCTGTCACCCTGGATAGAGGCTGTGGCATCACAGCTCACAGCAACCTTCAATTCCTGGGCTCAAGCGAGTCTCTTGCCTCCGCCTCCCAAGTAGCTGGGACCACAGGCACCCGCCACAACGCCCGGCCATTTTTTTGTTGCAGCTGTCATTGTTGTTTGGCAGGCCTGGGCTGGATTCGAACCTGCCAGCTCAGGTGTACGTGGTTGGCACCTTAGCCCACTGAGCCACAGGCGCCGAGCCGCCTAGCTCATTTCATGTAAACATAATTACTCCTACTTCAATAGTTTCTGCCTTCTAAACAACATAACATAATAATTATGTTCACAGTGATGAACATAGTACTTATCAAGTCCCACATGTTCAAGACATTGTATTGGTTAGTCTTGGCAGAGGACAAAGCAATATAGAACAGCAATTTTATTGTTCAGGTTGTTCAATTGAGCTCTGGCTATAACTTAGATATTTGGCATAAACAATACTCATCAAAGACCAATAGAATTTGGTGATTTGATCTGAGTTGAACTGACTTATTTGCCAAATGAGAACATTTGACATCAAAATGTGAAAGTTGAGACAGATATCTATTTTCCAAGATGCTGAAGCCTAGCCCCCAAATAATATTTTAATGTACCAATTTGGACATTTTTGCTTGAAAATGGCTCCCAGTGATGGTGCCCTTACTTTTGATGGTCATGACACAGTGGAATTACTCGGAAAATAGTCAAGTGTCTTAGAATCCCAGAAGTTGGGCAGGGGCCTAATAAAACGGGCCCTGCTTGAATGTTCCTGCTGCCCCCCCATCCGTGTGTTGAAATCTAATCCCCAGTGTGACAGTATTTGGCAATAGAGCCTATGAGAGGTAATAAGGTAATTAGGGTGTTGCCTTCTGAATAGGATTAGTGCCCTTCTCCTTCTATAAAGAAGGCCCTAGAGAGCTCCTTCACCCCTTGAGAACACTGCTAGAAGGTACTATCTGTGAGCCAGAAAGCAAGTCCTTACCAAACAACAAATTTGTCGGCACCTTGATCTTGGACTTCCCAGCCTCTGGAACTGTGAGAAATAAGTTTTTATCATCTATAAGTGTAACTAGTTGGTTATAGAAGCCCAAAGGCACTAGGACAAACCCCAAAGAAAATACTTTTCTAGAGCCTTCTAGCTGAGATTTCATGGGAAGCAGTAGGGGTCTGAATGTAGGCCACAGGTGGGATTTTCTTTTCCTCTTATGCATCAATGATGGGGTAATGCCCAAGCAAATACTCAAGTGAAACTGGGAATATGAAGAAGGGCTGTGTGGTTAAGTAGGCATTTGTTCCTTCTTTCTTAGCCTCATGTTCTCATTTCATTACCTGGATTTGTCCTGGTAACTACTTCCTTTCCCAGGGATGATTTTCATTGAGATGGTCTTTTGTTTCCTAAAAAGTATCATATGTTGCATTTTGGGTGTCCTTAGATATAGAACATGTCTCTCCTTTTTTGAGAAAGAGTCTCACTTTGTCACTCTCCATTGAGTGCTGTGGCATCAATATAGCTCACAGCAACCTCAAACTTGTGCTCAAGCGATTCTCTTGCCTCATCCTCCCAAGCAGCTGGGACTACAGGCATTGACCACAACACTCAGCTATTTTTAGAGACAGGGTCTTGCGCTAGCTCAGGCTGGTCTTGAACTGGTGAGCTCAGGTGATCCACATGCCTCAGCCTCCCACAGTGCTGGAACTAGAGACATGAGGCACCACACCCGGCCTAGAACATCTCTCTTCTATTTATACTTAACACATATGTCTTTAACGTACGTGTGTGTGTGTGTGTGTGTGTGTGAGAGAGAGAGAGAGAAACAGCACAATTGATAGGAAAATTTAAGCACTGAGCTAAAGTCGAAAGATCTGCATTCCAGTTCTTGCCCTATTTCTGGTCAAATGTGAGAACTTAGGTGGTGGAGATCAGCCAGCTGGTCACCAAAACCCACTTCCACTTTGGGCACACAGGTTATACTTCCCAGCCTCCTTTGCAGTTATACATCCCTCGTGATTACATTTTGGCTGATAGAATGGAGGTGGAAGGGATGTATGCTACTTCCAACCCTCGCCCATAGAAACTTTCTACTTTCCATGTTCTTGCTCCATTCTCAGGTTGATGTCAAAGAGAGACCTTGGGAATTGTGGGTTAAAGATGACAGAGCCTCTGGCAGCCTGGGTTCCTGAAGACCTCAGGGGACAGAACGCACGTGCACACACGGGTTTTCTCTCTCCCACTGACCAGATTCAATATGAACAGAAAAGACACTATGATTGTGTTAATCCTCTGGAATTGTGAGGTTTCTCTGTTACAGCAAGCCACATTGCTGTGGCTAAAACATGTTGGGAAGTCATCTTTTTTTTTGAGACAGAGGCTCAAGCTGTCACTCTGGATAGAGTGCTGTGGCATCACAGCTCACAGCAACCTCCAATTCCTGGGCTCAAGCGAGTCTCTTGCCTCTGCCTCCCAAGTAGCTGGGACCACTGGCGCCCGCCACAACACGGGGCCATTTTTTGGTTGCAGCCGTCATTGTTGTTTGGTGGGCCGGGCTAGACTCGAACCCGCCAGCTCAGGTGTATGTGGCTGGCGCCTTAGCCCGCTGAGCCACATGCGCCGAGCCGGGAAGTCATCTTTAACCTCTTCCTTTTCTATAGCGGTAAAGTAGGACTTGCTGCTTACGAAGCTCCTCTTAATCCATTTGAGATTGAAATGATGTGTGCAAAGATGCTGGCCTCATTCCATGTTCCTCTCCAGCCCTTCCTCAGGCATTTTACTTAGTTGCAGTAATAGTTTAAAAAGAATGTTATATTTTAGCTCCTTTTCACTTAACATACCACAAGCATTGTTTTTCACATCACCACAGTCTTCATAATTATAAATGTTAATGACTGCTTAATATTCCATCAAACCGATATACATAATTGTCTTTGAAAAGTGTGAGATGTTGCTGTTATACTCTTCTTTGAGAAAATCCAACTTATCAAAACAAAATTCTCTACCAGGGGAACTTTTTAGGATACATTGTTCTTGCTTCCAGGGTAAAGTTCTATTTGCAGAAGAGCCCCTTGCCCAGAGGATGTGTTTACACATTTATAATGTGCACATTAGGTGAGATCCTATCTCATGCCCTTCCTCCTGCTTCTGCCAAACATCCTCACGAGGGGGACTTTTATTTTTATTTATTTCTTTTTTAGAGACAGAGTCTGACTTTATCGTCCTCAGTAGGGTGCTGTGGCGTCACAGCTCACAACAACCTCCAACTCCTGGGCTTAGGCGAGTCTCTTGCCTCAGCCTCCCGAGTAGCTGGGACTACAGGCGCCCCCCACAATGCCTGGCTATTTTTTTGTTGCAGTTCAGCTGGCGTGGGGTTCAAACCCACCACCCTTGGTATATGGGGCAGTGCCCTACCCACTGAGCCACAGGCACCACCCACAAGGGGACTTTTTTTTTGTAGAGATGGAGTCTCACTTTATTGCCCTCGGCAGAGTGCCGTGGTGTCACACAGCTCACAGCAACCTCCAACTCCTGTGCTTAGGTGATTCCCTTGCCTCAGCCTCCCCAGTAGCTGGGACTACAGGCGCCCGCCACAATGCGCGGCTACCATAAGGGGACTTTTAAATACTGAATTCTCTGTGTGCTGCTTTTCTTTTCTTTTCTTTTTTTTTTTTTTTTTTGA
>CAUYON010066595.1:0-18367 GCA_963573935.1 Arctocebus calabarensis | reverse complement strand
GCCTCCCAAGTAGCTGGGACTACAGGTGCCCGCCACAACGCCCGGCCATTTTTTGGTTGCAGCCGTCATTGTTGTTTGGCGGGTCCTGGGGCTGGATTCGAACCCGCCAGCTCAGGTGTACGTGGCTGGCGCCTTAGCCCGTGGAGCCACAGGCGCCAAGCCACATTTCCCCCTTATTTCTTAAACATTAAGTGGCATAGTACGTCATGGAAATCAGTTCATGTATTTTCTTCATTTTAGGGGGGGTAAATGGTATTGATATGTACATATTAATATGTGCACAGATAGGCAGACAGCTTGGTGAGTTTTTACAAAATGAGTATACCAGGTCCAGAGGTAAGATTAGTAGAAGCTGCCTTCAACCCTCTCCAACCAAGAACATACATTCTCTTGACTTCTCCGCGGTGAATCCCCTGTGCTTGTTTTGTACTGTATGTACCTGCAGTCGTACCACATGTGCTCTTAGTGTCGGGCTCCTTTGTTCCCTGGGCCTTGTGAGAGCCTGGCTCATGTGGCTGCAGTTTATTACAGAATTGAAGTAAGCTGCACAGTTGGTCAGTTCCGCTTTAGACAGGTTTCTGGGTTCTTTCTAGCTTTGGACTGGTCCGATGGTTCCCCCTTCTTTTTATGGCCTCAAAATACGTCCCCTGTGTGGATGTATAATGATTTATTCAACCATCTTCTTTTTAATGGACATTTTGTTTTTTCCCCCACTGTTATAAATATTGTTGTACAAGGTTTTTAATAAACTTGTTCATTATAATAAGGAGCATTTAAAAATAAGCTTCATGGCTCGGTGCCTGTGGCTCTACCGGCTAAGGCACCAGCCACGTACACCTGAGCTGGTGGGTTGGAATCCAGCCTGGGCTGCCAAACAACAATGGTGGCTGCAACCAAAAAATGGCCGGGCGTGGTGGCGGGCGCCTGTGGTCCCAGCTACTTGGGAGGCAGAGGCAGGAAACTTGCTTGAGCCCAGGAGTTGGAGGTTGCTGTGAGCTGTGATGCCACAGCTCTCTATCCAGGGTGACAGCTTGAGGCTCTGTCTCAAAAAAAAAAAAAAAAAAATATTAAATAAAAATAAGCTTCATGAGGAATGGGAGTAGCAGGGAACGTTGGTGGGGGGTAGAATTAATCTATTGGCAGCTCTGCTGAACTGGTAAAAAGGGATAGCTGAGCTTTTCTTGGGAGCAGGTTGATGCAGTAATGCTGGTTCACTTACATTTTAGGTTCCTCTCAGAAAGGAGTAGGAAGCCCCTGCAAAGGGAAAGGCTTGGAATCCCTTCTCCTCGCCTCCTTGACCAGTGCTGAGTTCTGAGGGCTTGGTTGTGAATTGTCCCCCATGTTTGTTGTGTAGCTTCTGTGTTCTAAGCACATTGTCCTAACTGGTGGGGTACAGCATGGAAGGAAGTAGACAACAGCCTTGTCCTCGTGGAGCTCACATTTTCTTAATACTAGAGAACAAGATAAACTTCAAAACATCTAGTATGTTAAATAGAAAAATAAAGCCGAGAGGGCGATTGGTGTGTGGGTAAGTAGGTATGTGATGTGAGTGTTGTGAGTTGACTTGTGTTGGGGGTGTGACATAGATTGTAAAGAATGACCAGGAAAGGAATGATTTCTTTCCTGCTTCAGAACTCTCTTAGCTTATCAAGTCAACTGTAACAAACATTAAGGATATACGTGTTTAGGATAAAGATTATGAACTCAGATATAAAGCATCTGTTTCTTTTCCTCTTGCATTTGTTGTGTCAAGTGGTTTTGCTCCTAATCTGGAAAGTCATTTTTCATTGTGAGGAACTTTCATGAGTCAGAGTCATTGTATATCATAGTCATGTGTGTATTTAAGTGAGAATCGTATTACCTGATTCTTATTTATTTATTTATTTTTTTTTGAGACAGAGCCTCAAGCTGTCACCCTGGATAGAGTGCCGTGGCATCACAGCTCACAGCAACCTCCAATTCCTGGGCTCGAGCGAGGCTCCTGCCTCCACCTCCCAAGTAGCTGGGACTACAGGTGCTGGCCACAACGCTCGGCCTTTTTTTTTGTTGTTGTTTGCAGCCGTCATTGTTGTTTGGTGGGCTGGGGCTGGATTCGAACCCGCAAGCTCAGGTGTACGTGGCTGGCGCGTTAGCCTGTTGAGCCACAGGCGCCAAACCTATTACCTGATTCTTAAGGATGTGACTGGCTGGATTAATCAGGGACAAAGAGGAAGAAAGGCTCTGTTCTGTGGCTAACAGGTGACCAAGGGGCAGGAGACCAAATATTTTGCCTCAGGAAACCCTCCAGTTAAAGCCACAGGCCAGCTGGCATCTGGATGGAAATTTCTAGTTGTATAGATCTGAACGGGGTTTATTTTTCAACCTATGGTTATAAGAGATTCTTCAATCTAGCCTAGATACTAGGGCTGGATGATAATTATAATGTCTCATGAAAATATAAAAAAATTGTTAGCCTAAATTTGTGCTGTCATTTTATCACAGAGTGTGTGCATGCTTTTTTTTTTTTGAGACAGAGTCTCACATTGTTGCCCTCCTTAGAGTGCCATGGTGTCACAGTCACAGCAACCTCAAACTCTTGGGCTTAAGTGATTCTCTGGCCTCAGCCTCCCAAGCTGGGGCTACAGGAGCTCGCCTCAATGCCCGGCTGTTTTTTTGTTGTAGTTGTCATTGTTGAGCAGCCCTGGGTTGGGTTCGAACCCGCCAGCCCCAGTGTATGTGGTAGGCACGCTAACCACTGAGCTGCGGGTGGTGAGCCCATAGTGTGTGTTTTGTTATCACACTGCACTCCCCTTTCTTGTTTCTGTCTGTCCCTTGTTCTATGCTTGTCTCTTCTTTGGCCCAGTGGCCAGTAGTGTGCCCGGAAAGCACACAGTAAGGCATGTGCTCGGGAGACACTTGTTGAAACAGTGAAATAAGTGTGTGCCAATTCAACACTTTTAAAACTGCTTCAGCCAGTGTTGATCAGGGCCATATTATTGGGAAGTACTGCTTTTCAGAGTTTACAAAGGAAAATGTTATGGAACACCTAACTACACCTCTCTAGTTTTGACTTCACTAACTGTATGACCTTAGGCGAATTACCTCAAGGAAGGACGAGACTTCCTTGTCTAATATAAAAAATCCAGATGACATCTACTTTACAGAAATGTAAATGAGCTAACCTAGATTGAAAGCAACATGTGTAGCTAGATATACTTCCTAGTTTAGGCCAGAGGACCCAATGTAGTAACAAGACTTCTCACAGGGGCACTTGTGAAGTCCTGTGGTTTGAGCTGTGCCAACAACTACATGGACACCAAATAGCAGAAGGGTAATTTAGCAGCAACGTCTCTAATAAGATTAAGGGGGTTTTGCCTTAAGCAAGCTTAATATGAGTCAATAATACCATGTGACTGCTGTTTACCAAGAACATTCTACAAACATTGATTTGATGATCTAACTAAGTAATGGAAGTTTTAAAAAGTTTATTTATAGAAATATACAAAACAAATTTTCCCAAAATGAGCACAGAGAATTGCTTGATGTTAACTAGTTTTTTTTTATTTATTATTTTTATTTATTATTTTTTTTTTTTGAGACAGAGCCTTAAGCTGTCACCCTGGAGAGAGTGTATATCATGGCTCACAGCAACCTCCAATTCCTGGGCTCAATTGAGTCTCTTGCCTCTGCCTCCCAAGTAGCTGGGACTGCAGGCGCCTGCCACAACGCCTGGCCATTTTTTGGTTGCAGCCATCATTGTTGTTTGGCAGGCCCGGGCTGGATTAGAACCCGCCAGCTCAGGTGTACATGGCTGGCGCCTTAGTCCGCTGAGCCACAAGCGCAGAGCCTGGACCTTTTTTTTTTTTTGAGACAGAGCCTCAAGCTGTCACCCTGGATAGAATGCCGTGGCATCACAGCTCACAGCAACCTCCAATTCCTGGGCTCGAGCGAGTCTCCTGCCTCCGCCTCCCAAGTAGCTGGGACTACAGGCACTGGCCACAACGCTCGGCCATTTGGTGGTCTGGGGCTGGATTCGAACCTACAAGCTCAGGTGTACATGGCTGGTGCCTTAGCCTGTTGAGCCACAGGCGCTGAACCTAAATATTTAGTGAGTTGTGTCATTGGTTTATGTTTATGTGAATTTTTTTTTTTTTTTTTTTTTTGAGACAGAGCCTCAAACTGTCACCCTGGAGAGAGTGTCACAGCTCACAGCAACCTCCATCTCCTGGGCTCAAGCGAGTCCCCTGCCTCTGCCTCCCAAGTAGCTGGGACTACAGGCGCCCGACACAACGCCCGGCCATTTTTAGGTTGCAGCCGTCATTGTTGTTTGGCGGGCCCAGTCTGGATTTGAACCTGCCAGCTCAGGTGTACGTGGCTGGTGCCTTAGCCCATTAAGCCACAGGCGCCAAGCCCTAGTTAACTAGTTTTTATGGGCGAGGGGTGTGCTGGTTTGGGAAATGACAGGCTAGATAACTGAACATGTCTGTTTGGGGAATTTCTGGGCCTTAAGTTATTGTGCGTTGTGAATTTCCCAAGGAGGGCTGCAGTTGTGAGATCTTTGGTAACAGATGGAACAGGGCTGCTGGCGGTTCTGCTTGTTTCTGGGCTGTTCCAACTGCACCCAGATGGACACCACCCTTTGTCAAGTAGAGATAGCTGGGCCAGTATTCAGAGAGCATCCACAATGGGAGCCTTGATGATACTGTGGGAAGGGGATGCAAGTGGGAAAGCGGGGAAGGTTGAAAGAAAACCGGAGGGTAAAAGTGGGGGGAAAAAAGTAGAATTTCTTCACCGGTAGCTATTTTACAAATTGACTCTGCGTTCCTGGGAATCATTGGGTTGTGAGGAAGAATTACATGGTATTGAAGAGTGTTCTTTAAAAACCCATCTGTGGATTTGTGGTTTTTTTCTTGTTGTTTGGCAATATTTACTTCCTCAGTTTTTATTTCAGCACTGAGGTAGATCCTCCTGTGGATAATTATAAAAAGCATTAATAATACGTAATCTTTATGAACTTATTAGTTAAATGGCAAGACTAATATGATACAGTCGCTAGCAAACCAAGACAAAATAAATAAAAGTCAAACTTTTGGTCGTCTCTAATAGACAATCACAGAAATTTCAGGAAGGGGAAAACTAGCTTAGTACCAAAGGCTTCCTTAAGAAGTGTGTGAACTGGGGTTTGAAGTGTTAGTAGGATTTGCAAGGCAGAAAGAGCCAACCCAACTGCAGGTCAGTGGCAGCTTGGGGATGAAGGCCTTGGAGCAGGAGCAGATGGGGCCAGCAGCACAGTGCAGGAAATAAAGATTTGAGAGCTAGTTCTTTAATAATAAGCATTTAGGGCGGTGCCTGTGGTTCAGTGGGTAAGGCTCCAGCCCCATATACCAAGGATGGTGGGTTCAAACCCAGCCCCAGCCAAACTGCAAAAAAAAAATAGCTGGGTGTTGTGACGGGCGCCTGTAGTCCTAGCTACTCGGGAGGCTGAGACAAGAGAATTGCCTAAGCCCAAGAGCTGGAGGTTGCTGTGAGCTGTGTGACGCCACCGCACTCTTCCAAGGGCGATAAAATGAGACTTCTTGTCTCTACACACACACAAAAAAAGAATAAGCATTTAATAATTTAATAGGCCGGGAGCTGTGGCTCATGCCAGTAATTCTAGCACTCTTGGAGGGTGAGGCAGGTGGATTGCCTGAGCTCAGGAGTTGGAGAATAAGCATTTAAGCCATGTGGGTTCTTGGGATCTTTGAGGGAAAGGTTGTGGCTAGAACATGGATGACTGAGGCATTAAAGGTTAGCGGTTAAGAGCATAGACACCTGGACCAAATCCCAGCTCTCTCAGTTGACTTCTGTGAAGATACTTGCAGGAACGGAAGCCTGGGGAGTGAGCTGTAAAATGGATAGTATTACTTGCCTCTTAGAATAATTATGAGGATTAAATGAGATAAGGAAGCATGTAATTAAGTGCTGAATAAATGTTGCTTACTATTCTTATTTAGTGTGTAGCTGAAATTCCCCAAGGCAGTGGTTCTGGAACCACGGTCCTCACACCAGCAGCATTGTGTGTTACCTGTGAGCTGTTAAGTGCAAATTTGAGGCGCACTCAGACACGCTGGAGTCTTTGGGGTTGGGGTCTAGGAAGCAGGCTTCACAGAGCTCTTTGGGTGACAGGTTGTGAAGAGTTTGATAACAGCTTTCCTAAAGGACTTCCACAGCTGAGATTCAAAGCAAGGGAGCATATTTATTTATTTATTTATTTATTTAGACAGAGCCTCAAGCTGTTGCCCTGGATAGAGTGCTGTGACATCACAGCTCACAGCAACCTCCAATTCCTGGGCTCAAGCAAGTCTCCTGCCACAACGCCTGGCCATTTTTTGGTTGCAGCCATCATTGTTGTTTGGCGAACCCGGGCTGGATTCGAACCCACCAGCTCAGTTGTACGTGGCTGGTGCCTTAGCCCATTGAGCCACAGGCGCCAAGCCAAGGGAGCATATTTAAAAGAGGGTTGGGTGGCACCTGTGGCTCAGTGAGTAGGTGCTGGCTCCATATACCAAGGGTGGCGGGTTCAAACCTGGCTCCGGCTGAACTGCAACAAAAAATAGCTGGGCATTGTGGCGGGCACCTATAGTCCCAGTTCCTTGGGAGGCTGAGACAAGAGAATTGCCTAAGCTCAGGAGTTGGAAGTTGCTGTGAGCTGTGAAGCCATGGCACTCTACGAAGGGTGACAAAGTGAGACTCTGTTGCTATAAAATAAAAATAAAAGGGGGTTGAAGCCACTGTGTGTCCTTTGCAGTGAGGAGGAAAAGAGGTGGAGAATTCTCTAAAGCACCTAACTAAAAGCTTCACATACAATATTTAATAAACATCTATTTGTATATTGTTGGGGACAACTGGTTTAGTAGTATGGTAGGGATGAAGGGAACATTTTAGGGCAGTGGGGACATGTTATATAGCCCAAGTGATATAGACACCACAGAAGTAAGTTAGGAAGTTGGTATTAGATGAGGTTAACTCATAGATTTCATGAGTGTTTGTGGACTGCCCACCCACTGTGGCTGGCACTGCTCTGTGTGCTGTGAATACACAGTGAGATATTACTCTTGCTCTTCAGAGGCTTGCAGAATTACACGTTTTATTTTATTTTATTTTTTTGAGACAGAGCTTCAAGCTGTCCCCTTCGGTAGAGTGCTATGGTATCACAGCTCACAGTAACCTCCAGTTCCTGGGCTCAAGCGAGTCTCCTGCCTCCATCTCCCAAGTAGCTGGGACTACAGGCGCCCGCCACAACACCTGGCCATTTTTTGGTTGCAGCTGTCATTGTTGTTTGGCGGCGCAGGCTGGATTCAAACCCGCCAGCTTAGGTGTACGTGGCTGGTGCCTTAGCCCGTTGAGCCACAGGCGCTGAGCCAGGAATCTCTTTGTATTTCTACCTCTCACATGTTGTCCTTCCTCTCTCTGCCTGCTTATCTCACCCATCGGCTTTTTGTTCTACATAGCAAGTAGAAGACAGCCAACTCACAACTACTGAGTATGTATCTCCTCTACACAACCTTCCCAGATTGAACAGGAATTTCCTGATTCTAATTACAGGTGGTGAAGCAGGTGGAGAGAGAGAGACACCTTAAGAGCCAATTAGAATTAGGGAGCAGTTGTTGTTCCAATCAACTGTGCTAACAGGGGGTAGAGTCACGAAGTGCATATCTGGTATTTGGGTCATTCACTTAGTAGACAGATGCCTTAGGAGTCAAGTACTTTAGAACTAACTCTTAACTAACTCTTTTCCAGCCCAGTGTGGTGGCTCACGCCTGTCTCTGCTAAAAAAAAAAGCAGGCTCGGCACCTGTAGCTCAGCCACCAGGGCGCCAGCCACACACACCCAGCCTGGGCCTGCCAAACAACAATGACAACTACCACCAAAAAATAGCTGGGTGTTGTGGCGGGTGCCTGTAGTCCCAGCTACTTGGGAGGCTGAGGCAAGAGAATCCCTTAAGATCAAGAGTGACACTACAGCACTCTACCAAGGGCAACATAGTGAAACTCTGTCTCAAAAAAATAAATAAATAAAATAAAATAGAAATAAAAATAGAGAAGCAAACTGGGCATCATGGCAGGGTGCCAGTAGTCCCAGCTACTCAGGAGGCTGAGGCAGGAGGATCTCTTGAGCTGAAGAGTTTGAGGTTGCTGTGAGGGCGACAGGGTGAAACTCTGTTTAAAAAAAAGAAAAGATCTCTTTTGACTATCAAGGTATTTATGCTCGGCACCTGTGGCTCAACGGGCTAAGGCGCCAGCCAGTACACCTGAGCTGGCAGGTTCGAATCCAGCCTGGGCCCACCAATCAACAATGAAGGCTGCAACCAAAAAAAAATGGTCGGGCGTTGTGGTGGGCACCTGCGCTTAAGTCCAGGAATTGGAGGTTGCTGTGAGCTGTGATGCCACAGCACTATTTCCAGGGTGACAGCTTGAGGCTCTGTCTCAAAAAAAAATATTTAGGCCCTAAACTGGTTGTTTTTGTGTTTGGTTTTGTTTTCTAATCTGCTGAGGGACAGTGATATATATCTCTCCCTATGGAAAAACCTCTTTCTCCTCCAGGTCTGGCAGCTAGCTTCAACCTTCCAGGGACAGCTGAGCTGTAGTGGAAGAGCCCTATGCTGGCGATCTGAAGTCCTGGGATCAACTTCCATTCCATGACTTACTAGCTGTGTGACCCCAGCCAAGTTGTATAAACCTCCCTGAGCCTCTGTGCACTCATTTCAGACAAATCAGAAAATGCAAACAATGTAACTAGAAAAAGAAAACCACTGTTTGTCCCCTTCTTTGTCCCTTTCTCTAAGCTCCTTTTTACGTAATACACACAAGCACAGATTGGAGGAGTCTGAGGGTTTAGTTTCAAAGCTTTAGCAATGTCTTTGTGTCTTTGCGTAGACAAGGGAGAAGCTATTTAAGAGGTACCTGACTCTTCAATAGCCTTGCTGTTTATTCCTAGCAGGCATTAGAGAGCACAGTTTGAAAGGCCAAGGATCAAATAAATAAATAAAACTGTTCTGCTTTGCAAAAAGAAGTCCTAACTCCCTTGGGAGAGAGGCAGCTTTGCAACTTAAAGGGGAGGGAATGAAGTCTGTAGGGGGGGAACAATTCATGAAACCCAAGAGTTGTATAAACCTCCAGGGGAAGGCAGGTGAGGAGATGTTAAATGGGTATAGAATAGGAATGGGAGGGGCAGGTTCCCCTTTCTGTTCTGACACAGCCGGTGGCAGCAGGGTTACCTCTATCCCAAAGGGCCCCTTGGTGGGAGTTATAAAAAAGTGCCCTTTCTCTGAGTGGCACCTCTCACGGTTTGGTGAGACGAGTGTGGGCCGGGCACTTCTTGCCCACTGCAGGAGTCCCAAGGCTGTGTGTACTCCGTGTCCCTGACTGGCAGCCCTCACTGTACACTAGTGAGCTGCAAAGGCACATTTGCCAACAGGACTGGACTCAGAACAAGGGCGATGCCCAGGACTCTGCCTCATCTCCAGTCATACCTTGCGGAATAAGAAAAGGAGAGGAGCCCAAGCACCCAGGTTATCTGTGTGCACAGCTCTGTGCCCTCTGAGATCACTTTAAATCGCCTCTGACCTCCAATCCCAAACCTGGAAAGACCCACCCTCCTTAAGGTTCCTGAGAATTCCCAGGGATTTTTTTGTTCTCATGTTGTCCTTCTGGTTTTCAAATTCACAAATATGATCTCATCTCTTTCTCTAGGTTTAACAAATACCACTCATACAAAGCATTTGTTTGGATAGTAGGTATTATAAAAGATTTGTGGGTGGAGGATAGGAAGAACATGAAGGAAGTGTTTAAATGGAAATAATGTACAATTGAACTTTGCATAAAGAACAACTCTTATTTTAAAATTCTTTTCAGTTATCCTACCATTCTAGGGGTTTCTCACGGACATTTAACCCTAGGTTCACCCAGTCTTTAAGAATTTTGCTGGCTCCCCTCTCTCCCCTTCCCATCTCCTTTTCCCTCTAGACGGCCCTCTGTACTTCACACTTGTTTTCCTCTATTGTGCAAAGCAATTTAGGTCTCCTCAGTTTGAAACTTCCACATCTGAACCTCCATGTGTTTGCATGTCTAAACCTATCAAGAAGGGTCTTAAATTTAATGGAATCTGTCCTCTTAATGATACTATTACATATAATGCGGTTGTAAGGACCTAAGAAAAAAATGTGGGCTTTATTCAACCATGTAATTTGCTGGTGAACCTCCTGGGTTATGTGATACTTAATAAATAGGAGAGAAGTATAAACTATTAGGTAAAATTAGAAACAGGGTGACTTTTAGACAGGACTGGAAACATAAGTTGTCACATTGACTTTCATTACTTTCCAACTTATTGCTGGGAAATATGCAATGTTTTGCATATCTAGGTTTGATCAAAAATATATGTACATGCATATTTTTGAGACAGAATCTCACTCTGTTACCCCAGGCCAGAGTGCTGTGGCTCACAGCAACCTCAAACTCTTAGGCACAGGTGATCCTCCTACCTCTGGCTCCCCAGAAGCTGGGAATATAGGCACCTGCCAGAACACCTGGCTTGTTTTTCTACTTTTAGTAGAGACAGGGTCTCACTTTTCCTCAGGCTGGTCTCAAACTCCTGAGCTCAAGCAATCCACTTGCTTTGCCCTCTCAGAGTGCTAGGATTATCGGCATGAGCCTCCTCCTCACCCTATCTAGAATATATGAATCTTTTTTTTTTTTTTTTTTTTTTTTTAGACAGAGCCTCAAGCTGTCACCCTAGACATAGTGCTGTGGCATCACAGCTCACAGTAACCTCCAATTCCTGGACTCAAGTGAGTCTACTGCCTCTGCCTCCCAAGTAGCTGGGACTACGGGCTCCTGCCACAACGCCCAGCCATTTTTTGGTTGCAGCCATCATTGTTGTTTGGCGGGCCCGGGCTGGATTCAAACCCATCAGCTCAGGTGTATGTGGCTGGCGCCTTAACCCGTTGAGCCACAGGTGCTGAGCCTTTTTTTTTTTGAGACAGAGCCTCAAGCTGTCGCCCTGGGTGAGAGTGATATGGCATCACAGCTCACAGCAACCTCCAACTCCTGGGCTCAAGTGATTCTCCTGCCTCTGCCTCCCAAGTAGCTGGGACTACAGGCACCCGCCACAATGACCGGCTATTTTTTTGGTTGCAGCTGTCATTGTTGTTTGACGGGCCCGGGCTGGATTCAAACCTGTATGTGGCTGGCGCCTTAGCCGCTTGAGCCACTAGAATTATTATTAATAATAATAAAATTATTAATAAATATTATTATTTAAATATTATTAAAGATTCATAATTTATATTAATTAATCTTTAATATAATTAACCTCTAATTATATTAACATTTTAATAATAATAAATTATTATTTAAATATTGTTAAAGATTATTATTAATCTTTAATAATTTGATCTCTAAGTAGAAATGAAGGTCTCTCAATAACAAAATCTAATTTGCTGGCTTGGTGCCTGTGGCTCAAGCAGGTAAGGCACCAGCCACATACACCTGAGCTGGCTGGGTTCGAATCCCCTGGGCCTGCCAAACAACAATGACGGCTGCAACCAAAAAAATGGCCAGGCATTGTGGCAGGCGCCTGTAGTCATAGCTACTTGGGAGGCAGAGGCAGGAGAATCGCTGGAGCCCAGGAATTGGAGGTTGCTATGAGCTGTGATGCCACCACACTCTATCCCGGGTTACCGCTTGTGGCTCTGTCACAAAAAAAAAAAAAAGAAAAGAAAACCAAACAACAAAAACTAATTTGCCAGTTCTTTTTTTTTTTTTTTGCTTTTGCTTTTTTGACAGAGTCTCACTTTGTCACCCTTGATAGAGTGATGTGGTGTCACAGCTCGCAGCAATCTCAAACTCGGGCTTAAGCCATTCTCTTGCCTCAGACTTCCAAGTAGCTGGAACTTCGGGCGCCCGCCACAACACCTGGCTATTTTGTTGTTGTTGTTGCAGTTATCATTGTTGTTTAGCTTCCTGGGGCCAGGTTCGAACCCACCAGCCTGGGTGTATGTGGCCAGCACCCTACCCACCGAGCTATGTGCACTGCCAACATCCTGAATTTCTATTCTTCATCACTGTTACAACTCCCAGGAAAAGGGACCAGAAGCTTGCTGGCAAAGAAATGGAGTCCTTCTTAGGAAAAAGAATATAAAAGTAAGAATACAAAATTAAGTACAGGGCCTTGGAAGGGTGCCATGTAAGTAAGGGGCCCTAAATCTTAAGCTTTATTTGCTTCATGGTAAATATGCCTTTAATACTGCCTGAGATTTAGGGAGCCTTTTTATGCCTGCTGTATTTCTGGCCCTCAGTCCTAATGGAAGGCAATGTGGTAAAGGACAAAATTCCACCACGTTCATTCCTGCTGAGTGGGTGGCATAACATGCAGAAGCCAACCCTTCCCTGGTTCATCAAAGGTCAACTTTGAATGAGAGAAGCAAGTAGATGCCGGGCACAGTGACTCACACCTGTAATCCCAGCACTATGGGACCACCTGAGCTCAGGAGTTCAAGACCAATCTGAGCAAGAGTGAGACTCTGTCTTTAAAAAATAGCCAGGGGTTGTGGTGGGTGCCTGTAGCCCCAGCTACTTGGGAGGCTGAGGCAAGAGGATCACTTGAGTCCAAGAGTTTGAGGTTGCTGTGAACTATGAAGCCATGCACCCTACCGCGGGTGACAAAGTAAGACAGTCTCAAAAAAAAAAAAAAAAGAAGAAGAAGAAGAAGAAGAAAGTAGAAATAGCAGAAACCAAAGTGCCAGACATTTGGGTTATTATGACTATTTTCTCAGCATTTGCGTGCTGATTGTTCAGAGGTTGTTTGCTTTGCACGATGAAATGTGGAAAAGAGCCAAGATGATTAGGCCAAACTCTGATATTTATAACATCCCATAGCATTCCATCCCCCCTCCTTAAAAAAATTTTTTACTTGCTAGAAATGAAATATCAGAGCATTTTTTAAAAGCAGCAGACCCTAGCTTCCTGTAGTGTGATCAGGGATGACAGAAAGGCTGTATTCTGGTTGTCTTTTAAATTGGCCCATGATTATATATCTGATGTGATCTGATTTGTATTTTGAAAGCTTCCCTCTCGCTGTTGTGTGTGGAACTGATAGTGGGGACAAGTGTGAAAGCAGGCAGATGAGCTAATGGGCTGTTGGAGTAGTCTAGGCAAGAGATGATGGGAGTTTTGGAGGTAGGACTTCCAAGAAGAAGCTGGATTCTGGATATCTTTCAAAGGGAGAGCCAACAGGACTGGTAACAGGCTACGGGGTGGGAGGCTGAGGAATGGGATGAGAAAAGAGGATTCAAGGTTGATTCCCTGGGTTTGGCTTGAACTAGTAGATGCAATTACAGAAAAAAGAAAGATGGGGGCAAGTGCAAGTTTGAAAAAAAAAAAAACAATGAGAATTCTCTTTTGATCATGAAATTGACCAGGTCAAACTCCACAGGCTATGACATACCTATTCTTAACAATCCAAATTTTCAAGTCAATTACTAAATATTCATCCATAAAAAATAGGTTCAGGCCAAGTGAGGTGTCTCACACCTATAATGCTAGCACTCTGAGAGGCCAAGGCAGGTAGATTGCTTGAGCTGAGGAGTTCAAGACCAGCCTGAGCAAGAGCAAGACCCCATCTCTACTAAAAATAGCCAGGCGTTGTAGTGGGTGCCTGTAGTCTCAGCTACTTGGGAGGCTGAAGCCAGAGGATTGCTTGGGTCCAGGAGTTTGAGGTTGCTGTGAGCTAAGATGCCATGGCACCCTACCCCGAGCACAGAATGAGACTCTGCCTCAAAAAACGAACAAACAAAAAATCCCAATAGGTTATAGCTAATTGTACCTTAATTTACAATATATATATATATAATCTATACATAGGTTCTATGTGTATAAATGCCAATGCAAAATGATATATTTGTGCAAATAATCTTTTTTTTTTTTTTTTTGGTAGAGACAGAGTTTCACTTTATCGCCCACGGTAGAGAGCCATGGCATCACACAGCTCACAGCAACTTCAAACTCCTGGGCTTAGGTGATTCCCTTGCCTCAGCCTCCCAAGTAGCTGGGACTATAGGGGCCTGCCACAATGCCCAGCTACACATAATCTTTTTTTCTATTACTGAGACATGGAGAAAACTATGTCCTGTCAGTGTTACTATTAGATCAGAATAACCAAATTCCACTTCCTCTAGAGCTGCAGTTCTCAACCTGTGGGTCACAACCCCTTTGGGGGTTAAACAACCCTTTCACAGGGGTCGCCTAAGATCATCCTACATATCAGATATTTACATTACGATTCATAACAGTAGCAAAATTATAGTTATGAAGTAGCAATGAAAATAATTTTATGGTTGTGAGTCACCACAACATGAGGAACTGTATTAAAGGGTCGCAGCATTAAGAAGGATGAGAACCACTGCTCTAGAGAATTTCAAGGCTTAAAAATAGTATATAAGAAGAAGTAAAAGTCTTTTGGGGGCAAGACACATTTGTACGAGGGACTTTAACTAACAAATGCAATCAGTGCAACCTGGTTTCTTGTACCCTCAATGAATTCCCAACAATAAATAAATAAATAAAGATAACAATTCAAAAAAAAAGAAGTAAAACTCAAATGACCACTATATTTAAAGGGCAAGCAATAAATGTAAAAGGCAAGTCTTGAGGTTTAATTATTAGCAGTAGACAATTCTGAAAGATAATCTTTAGATTCTCTATAACTGGGAAAAAGTCTTCTCTGTTTTCATTAGTTAATTGATTATTTATACAATTACCATACGTGTAAGCAAAAAATGCACTCAACTCCTTCCAAAATGAAGGCAATTTATGTCCAGGTACAGCTTCTAGTGCTTCCTTGGTTACATTCATTCATTCAACAAGCATGTAATGAATGCTTACTATGTAGCAGGAATAGGGCTAGATTATGGTAACACAATTATAAACAAGGTATCTTCCTTTCTCTATGGAGCTCGAAGTCTAGATGGGGAGACAGAAAAGTAAAAACACAAGACTTCCAATACCAGCAATATGGAAGAAAACGTAACTTGAAAATGTTTTTATGATAAACACTTAGAAATGCTGGCTAAAATGTAAAAAACATGCAGAACTGAACTTGTAAGAAGAAAGAGAAATCTCCAGGGTCCAAAGTGAAGAGAGAGCTGAAAAGCAGAGTGATCACGAGAACAGACAGCACAGCTGTGCTAGGGCATTATAATTCCAATTATCTAAAGTATTCTAAGATATACTTAATGTGGGAGGGAATCACAAACGGCAGGGACACCAGGAGATGAGGTTCTACTTTGAAGACTGGGTACCAACAACCCATCTGGCAAAGCACTAACCCAACTGACGTCCCATCCAATCAATGTCAAGAGAATGTGGATTGGGCAAAGGAGGAGAGAGGTTATAAATAGCATGATCAGTTCCATAAATGAGTACTGTAGGCTCGGCGCCTGTGGCTCAGTGGGCTAAGGCGCCAACCACATACACCTGAGCTGGTGGGTTCAAATCCAGCCTGGGCCCGCCAAACAACAATGACGACTGCAACCAAAAAATGGCCGGGCGTTGTGGCGGGCGCCTGTAATCCCAGCTACGGAGGCAAGAGACTCACTTGAACCCAGGAATTGGAGGTTGCTGTGAGCTGTGATCCCACGGCACTCTATCCAGTGTGACAGTTTGAGGCTCTGTCTCAAAAAAAAAAAAAAAAAAATGAGTAGTGTAGTCTCTACCTGTAGTCCCTCTTTGTTGTTTAATGGGAATTTTTTCTCTTATTGAGGCATAACTCATATACAGTAATATGCAGAAATCAGATATATTTAAAAAGTAATTATCCTTCTCTTCCCTTTTATATTCTCCTAGAATTGTGTATGATGCGCGTTAGTGATGCTTAAATTTGTTGGTTTGTCCACAAGTTGCAAAATATGGAGGAAGATCATGATGGAACCAGGAAAGAAACTGGATAAGTATTACTTCCTCTTGGAAGGAGTTGGGTGCATCTTTTGTTGGCATGTGAGATAATTATATTATGTTAGGCAGAGGCATTTTAAAAATTGTATATGGTATTTTAAAAAGTGGGAAGACGTTGCTTGGCAACCCATAGTGGGAATGCAGAGGACATCTGTTGTTTTTCTCTATCAGCATTCTATCTTTCTTTTGGAGAATGCCCTTCCCCCATTGCACGCTGGCATGGTGGGGCTGTCAATCACAGTTCAATGCCCTTCCCCAAAGAGGGGATGACATCCAATCCCATGTAGGCAAATTGTAACTGCTTTCTCTTGAAGACAATTTTAATGGGAGGCAGAAGACAGAAAATTCCTAAAGCTGATTCATTTTGGGGCAGCATTCTGAGGGGACTGTCTGTTCGATTCTCTTGACTATGTATCCAGAAGTGTCCTGATTCCTGTGTATCTTGATACTTAGCTGTTCAGATTGTCCTTTTTTTCTTGATGTTTCTCTGCTCATTTTGTCCCTTTTTGTTTCAGATTGTCTTTTGATTCTGTGAATTTTCACATTTTCTTTTAATAAATTCCTTTATTTTTCTCTTTATGTCAGTTGGTTTCTGTTGCTTGCAGCCAAAGAACTTTAATTAGTAGTTAATCTCTTTTAGGACGATCCCAAAGCAAAGAAGAACCAAAAATAAGATGATAGCAATCCAGCTTCTTCAACATATACATATAGCAATTTTCTTCCTAGATATATGTCCATAGCATGTGAATTGGAAAAGGTCTCAGGAAGGGTAACAGTAATTGCTCACATGTTGTCTTCAGGACCATTACCTAAGATATGGCCTCATAGGATTTGCACTATCAAAAAAACCTCAAAAAAAGGAAAGGCTGAGAGAGAATACCTGGAAAAAGTAAAGTCTAAGAGAAAGAGGTCTTCTCAAGGAGACCCAAAGGATACACTTGTGAGATCCTCCTGGGGTGACTCAGCTCTTAGGAACTGGTAGAAACTTAACTTCCTAGGACCTAGAAACTAATGGTTATTTCTGCTTCTGTAAAAGCCAGAGCCTGCTTCTCCAGCTTGTTTCAAACTGACCAATGGGAAAGGTACCCGTGGCCTGGAACTTTTTGACTGGGGATAAAAAGGAGAAGACAGTGGGGAGCACAATCATTTTGAATTCTTCTGTGCCAGAATAAAGCCCTTCCTCTTTTTTTTTTTTTTTTGAGACAGAGCCTCAAGCTGTCACCCTGGAGAGAGTGCCGTGGCATCATAGCTCACAGCAACCTCCAATTCCTGGGCCCAAGCGAGTCTCTTGCCTCCACCTCCCTAGTAGCTGGGACTACAAGCGCCTGCCACAACGCCTTGCCATTTTTTGGTTGCAGCCGTTATTGTTGTTTGGTGGCCGGGCTGGATTCGAACCTGCCAGCTCAGGTGTACGTGGCTGGCACCTTAGCCTGTTGAGCCACAGGCACTGAGCCAGCCCTTCCTCTTTTAAACACGGTGTTTGAGTGTTCATTCTCTCCATTGGGCCTCATGTGCCTGCAACAATGCCACCCACGTAGATATGTGAATGTGCCCTTGGTGTTAGGCAGTACAGTGACCTCTGTCTTCTGGTCTGTTCTCTTGCTGAGTTTAGCTTTTTATGCAGCCTACTCTTTTTCTTGAATTGTCTCTCAGATGCACAGTTGAGCTTCCCTGCAATCAGGCAGGGCTTCCCTATCCATCAGATCAGTTTGTATGTGTCTAAATCAAACAGGAGATAGAGAGCAAGATTGTTTTTTGGGAAGTTCCTAAGAAATCAAGGGATATACTGCATGTTTGTGTATACCCTGAACTCCTAGTGTGGCTATAGTTGGAGATGGCGCCTTTAAGGAGGTAATTAAGGTTAACTGAGGTCCTAAAAATGGGGCCATATCCTATAGATTAGTGTCTTTATAAGAGACACCAGAGGGTGGTGACTATGGTTCAGTGAGAAGGGCGCTGGCCCCATATAATGAGAGTGGCAGGTTCAAACCCAGTCCTGGCCAAACTGCAACTCGGGAAGCTGAGGCAAGAGAACCGCCTAAGCCCAAAAGCTGGAGATTGCTGTGAGCTGTGACACCGTGGTACTCTACCGAGGTCAACAAAGTGAAGTTCTGTCTCTAAAAAAAAAAAATAATAACAAGAGACACCAGAGAACTCTCACACAGGCCTATCACCTTTGGTATGCAACTGCAAATTGACCCTTTGGTATGCAGCCATAAATTAACCTTTGATGTGCAGCTGCAAATTGAAGGCTATGGGACAAGGTAGAATTAGTGAAAGGCTGTGGAACAAAATGAGTTAGTTTTAACAAAATGGAGTCAGCTTGGTTCTTTCATTCCTCCCTCTTCTAGTGCATAGAAGATCCAATCATGGGTCTTCAGCAGGTCTTATGGGCC